>CAJDSM010072643.1:0-12395 GCA_903981925.1 Ostrea lurida
CCAATGGTGTACTATTATGACTTCGTTGTTTTGGACTCGGCATCAATTATGCAAGTACAATATTCATCAGCCAGTTCAGCTTCCTAACCGCTGCCACAGGTCAGCCGTTCCAGATATGATTACTGTAAGCGCAATGCGCCAAGGCACTCGTTGTTGGTTGTGGTGCGGTTCCAAATCGACGTGTTCTTCGGCAAGTCTAAATGGGCCTTATCAACAGTGACTTTCGGAACATCTTCGGAGCTACCACTACACGGATAGGCATATTCTGATGTTAGATGTGATTCACCATCTGAAGAGAGGACCTAATTCCAGCCAACAGCTTTAAAAAAATACACTAGAACAGCTGCGTTCTAAATGACGTCGTTACGTGATCCATGGTGTAAGACTATTGTGCAATCATGTTAATAGCTCAATGCTTCACCACTTACATGACAGTTTCTTGCGATTGGGTTTAAACAATATGCGTAAAATCAACAGATGAAATGAATTGATGATAAACGTCGATTAATTTCCAAGGTTAAACAATAGAAGCATCATAATCGTTTCCAGTTTATCGTTGTTAACTAAAGGTTTATTATCTATATGTAAGTATTGAAGGGAGATTTGTCGTAAAACAGGGGAGTGTTTCTTGTTCCTTTCACCGTAAGTAAACCTACAAAGGCTGTAGCTTGCGACTGGTATGAATTTGGAGATCATTTATAAAACGTGATACGTTCTCTACCCGAGTTCTCCATGAGCTACTCGCCACCATACTTCTGTCAATTCAAAACTTACAGGCACCATTTATGTTTAAATGATTATAATAGTAGACTAAATAGTAGCTATACTATGAAATACTTTTTAGTGCAATTCAGTGACGCTTACTGTAAATTGTTTAAATCTCTCTTTTCGGATCCCGAAATTGGAACTAATTCGCAATACGTGTGTTAAATGTGGGACTGGCAGTCACTTGATGTAAAGTAAGAAACGCTAAATAGTGAAAGTATTCATACGGCCAAATTGCCAATATAAAGAGCGTATTATTGCCTGCTGCAAGAATTTTCAAAAGGAATGACAACGGGAATAACTGTTGTATCATATGATTAAATTTGTCTCGGATTCCAAGAGTTGTCTGAGAATGTAAGTAAAAACTTGCGTAATGCGCCATCTGGTGATAGATGGATGTTGATGTAGATTCACACCAAAGTTTTTCTTAAACACCCGATTGAAACGAACTGATTTTGTAAATGGGGTCACCATAATTTATGTACAGTAAAACATTGTGCTTTTAAGTAAATAAAATGATAACAAATACCGCTCTGTAAGATTCGGAGGACTGTCGTCTGCCATTTTGGCTTGTTTACGTCGTTACGGTAAGGTAAATATTGAACACTCATACTCGAACAGTTTCGGGCGCACAAACTTACGCAATGCAAAGTTAGTGTTCAATAAATTCTCAGTGTATTGAATGCTAACATTCTCTATATTTTTACGCGCAGAATTTTATAATAGACTGTTAGCTATATAATAATAGCCTACTGCTGTCTTTTTTGGCATCAAGCCAGTAAGTACATAAATGAAATAATCTGATGTTCAATAAACCCGAAATAAGCATACCATAAAAAACACGTTAAATATGCGCACGGAACGGAAAAGCTTTCAAATTCCCTATTTTGTACATCTCCTGAGTAACACTGAGTACATTCATTTTTGCGCAATCGGCCATTTTATCTGTTTGATATGAAGGCAAAGATAACGAACAGTGTTCAATCTCGTAAGTTCCATACAGAATAACAAATACAAGGGTTGGGCAAAACACGGACCCCTGGATACACCAGAGGTAGAATCAGGTACCTAGGAGAGTAAGCATCCCCTGTCGACCGGTCACACCCACTGAGAGCCCATTGTCTTGATCAGGCAAACTGAGTCTAATCCGGTAGTCAAAATCGGTGTATGAAAAAACGGCTTAACAATTGCTATGAAACACATCAGACAGCATTCACACAATGGCAGGCCATATTGGCAACTAAATTGTTATAACGACCATAGAATTTGCGAAAATGCTGCTTTTAAAACGGACGTTTGAAACCCTTGCAAAACAACTTGTTTGTAAGTAGTCTGCTCGATTTAAAAAACTGATATACACAGAACAAGCTCTTGGCATATCGAATAAGCTGAGAGACATCAGACAATGGAATACTCAGTGGTTTCTTTTGTTTCTAGTTTGCTGGGATGTATTAAATCGATATATATGAATGAATATCATTATTATTATAGACAAAACGTCGTCAATGTATCGAAATGTCGAATTAAAGACCGTCGCTAGAGATTTCTTTTTTCATGTAGAAGCTTTGATTTCGTCGTGGATACCTTAAGAACTAACCAAGAAACATACATGTAGTATTATTTTGAAATGTGAATGACATCCGTATGAAGAATATCTGAATTTTTTAATTAAAACAATTTACATGAAAAGGTGAAAAACAGTGATCAATCTCATAAGTTTTAAACTTGTTGGCCCAGCACGTACCCCAGGATATAACAAAGATGCAATCAGGTGCCTAAGAGGAGTAATCATCCCTGTCGACCGGTCATACCTGCCGTAACCCTTTCTCTTGATCTGGTCAACGGAGTAATCCGTAATCCAAAATCAGTGTATAAAGTCAGGGCAGCATTGTTGACCTAATCATCTAATACAAAACTAGATCGCTAATAACGACCATAGAATTTGCAAAATGCTGACTTTAAAACGTGACTGTTTCAAACCCCAGCAACAACTTGTTTGTCAGAACGTTAGCCTAATCATACGCAAACAGGCACTTGTGTATCGAATCGGTTGAGAAACATAAACACCATATGCAGGTGAAAATGGAAAGTGCTACATAAATTAAGGGTAGTATGATATGAAGAACCTTAAATCAACCGGTTTGTATAAAGTTAAGTTGTTATTTTGCCAAAAATGTCAATGTTTAATAAAATATCAAAGTTATGGAGCATTCTTAACGAATAAAGATCCCTCCCTGCTCAAAGGCCATGAGCGCCGAGCACCGGTAATGGTAACGTCTCCATATAGTGAATATTGCTTGTGCTCCTATTTAAAATATTAACAAATATAAGTTATAATTTGGAGGTTCTGGTTAAAAATTAGCTATCCGTGTATATTCCGAGTTTACTATTCTACTATGCGACGTTTTAGCGCCATTTTTCTTTGCGTATTTAAAGAGAGGTGTTGTCCTAGATAACTTCAGTAGGTAAAATGTGTGTCATTTTCTACTTATTTTTCTTCATTTTACTAGGCTAAATTTATATGCCTAAGTGTACCTTCTTCTTTGCAGCCTTTCACCGGTAATGGTAAACGTCTCCATAATGAGTGAAATATTCTCCATAGGGACGTAAACAACATAAAAATCAGATGCAAGTTGTTTAATCATGTGTTGAATGTATACATAGTAAATATGATAATATCACATCTTATATAATAATAAATGAATACTTCTGGTTGAAAGCTGGATATCTGTGACAGGCATATGCATACAAGTTTCAAATAAAGCTCTTCTCTATAGGAGTTTTATTTAGTACTACTAAAGCAAGATAACGAACAGTGATCAATCTCTTAGTCCTAAATAGAATAAAAAACAAGGGTTGGGCAAACACGGACCCCTGACACACCTGAGGTGGGATCATGTGCCTAGGAGGAGTAAGCATCCCTGTGACCGGTCACAACCCGCCCGAGCCATAGTCTTGACAAGGTAAACGGAACAATCCGTAGTCCAAATCAGTGTGTGAAAAAACGCTTAACAATTGCTATGAAACACATCAGACAGCATTTGACTCATGGTAGGTCATATATGGTAAACTAAATTGTTAAACGACCATAGAATTTACGAATGCTGCCTTTAAAACGTGACAGTTGAAACCCCTGCAACAACAACTTTCGGTAAGTAGCCTGCCTCGATTCAAAACTGATCATACGCAGAACAAGCTCTTGCGTATCGATAAGTTGAGAGACATGCACACCATATGCACAGGTGATGATGAATATTGCTACATAAAATATGGGAAGTTGAGGATGGAGAAGCTGAAATCGTCCGTTTGTCATAACTTCACTTACGCTCCATTACAAACCTCGGAATGTGAATGGTGTATGAATATGCATCGATTTGATACATGTTCTCCGCCGGAAAGTACCTTTTACTCCATGTCCAATCCGCTCGGCTACTGACGACTTTCTTGCATTGATGCAGATTAGAAAGAATGGACTGTGGCTTTTCACTAAGGGAATAACTGCAAGTTATTTGCAAACCGTTTTCATGCTAATATAACTGTCAGGTTAGTGAACTGATGGAAACAGATATTTTTTGAATTTTTTTTAGTTTAAATATCCAATATGGCAATAATCCTATCACATCCGAGGTCAGTGTGCGAGGTATGAGCCACGCAAGGAGTTCCGAATGCTCAATGTCTAAGTGGAACAGTTGCAATCGTAACTATCGGCTTTACTGTAACCGATTACGGAAATACGATCGCAAATTCGTTGAGAAAACTCAGAAAGACGTCAATATTATGAAAAGCCAGCTTGTGTAGATATAGATATGTAATAACTATCCGAAAGAACATTGTTGTCACTTAAAATGGAAACATAAAAACAATCACATATTTGCGGCAAGTAAAATCCTTGCTATGATATACATGTATATAGAACAACGAAAAGGGAATAACCAATCAGTAAAAGAATTAAACTTAATTTGGTTCTCAATTTCCTCTATATACTTCCTGAATACTTATCTCATACTTACATAGTTTGTGTAATTGGGAACCAAATTAAGTTTATTTCTTTTTATTTGTTACAAATTTTAAAAGAAAGTTTAGTATGGGCTATAATAGATTTATATTTCTGCCAGACCTTGATGAGTCAAATTTTGAACGACTTGAATCTACACCACAGGAGGAAACTTGCTTATAAATTTGTCAAATTCTGTCCTTAAGGTTTTTGGGCAGAATTCTCGTAAAATAATTAACCTATAAATGTATAAAACTACTGTATTCATACACTGGCCCCGAGTCAAGGTCTGAACAAATTTTAATTATTGATACACTTTTGGGGGTACTTGGCAGGCGTATTTGATATGACAAATGAGTTTCGGGACGCGTGATCGCATCCACAGTGATGCCACATCTGGTTCTGAACTAAAATAAGTTAGCACTGCTTAATCATGATTATTTTTCAGCTTCTGATAGGTGCCTTTTTGTTGACATTAGCAATAAATATGAATATAAATTGGGGATGTGTCGACTATGGAAAGCAATTGGTTTCGAAACAATTAGACGTCGTTACGGAGAATAAACCCGTACAACAAACGTGGGCACAAAGAAGTCTCAAGGGCCATGATATGAACAAATTTAAAAAAAATTATACACTACTTAGAGGTACTTACATTTACGTATATTGGATTTGACAAATGAGTTTCGGAATTTGTGAACTATGGAAATTGTAAACCAATTAGTTTTGAAACAATTTAATGTCATTACGGAGTATGCATGCTCCGCATTATGTTAAGCTGGTACGATAATTTTGTAAATATCCTGTTTCCAAAAATATGCATCTTAATTAAGAAAAATAACAGATATTGTTTGATGTATTCATTATTGATCTGGGAATTTTTATCGGTCAATCCATGATTTCGTCTTTGGTCTATAATGGGTTTTTTGGTTGGTGATATACAATCATGGATTAACCTCACCAACGTGATGCAGTTGTAAGATACAGACTGTTGACAAATTTAAGGTGGGCCATTAGACGTTGCTCGTGCTGATAAGGAAGGTTCAAAGGTTTATCTTAATCCCTCTGTCTATATCACTCCGCTCTCTATCTTTACATGTCTCCCAATGGAAAGAGTCCGTTATCATCCTTATGAAGACTCGTGCCAGGGAGCGATACATCATTTCAGTTTGTTCATATTTATTTATTTTTGTTTGAACCATGGAAATGAGGGCAGTGTCGGCTAGGAAGCGCATGATGCTGATATATATCAACAATGTTTGTTATTTCTGTTTAAGGTATTTTTCTCTCAATGANTCAATATCAACAATGTTTATCATTTCTGTTTAAGGTATTTTTCTCTCAATGACGGAAATTCTGACATGCGTAGGTACCTATCCATAATATCGCTTAACTTTGTGAATAGAGGCAAAAGAGTTGTCTAATAATACAATCTACTTTGATCAGCTGAGTTTTAGAATTTAGCAAAATAGAAATTAAACCAGAACATGTTCTTATTTTATCACATAACAACCCAGACCGGTAGCAAATGCTATTGCATTGCAAATCATTTTTTGATATGTTGATGATCCTACTGTTAGGCAAGCGCAGTACCGACATATATTGTACTTCGGTTTATGATTATGTCATCGGCTCTTTTAACAAGAGCAACGCCAGCGTGGCATAAAAGGTCGGTAGATTTTGATGAAGGAAACCAAGTTTGACGTTTCCAGCCCAAAAAGCTCAGTCTGTATCCTGTCTACAAGATTTTCCTACTAAGTGATACTACGACCTTGACCTTTGAACTTGAAGAACAAAAGATATCCTCCACTTAGCATGAGGAGTATACATGTGTTCCATGTTTGTCAGTCCTAGCCCCAGTAGTTCAGTCTGTATCCTGCCTACAATGTTTCCCTATGGTTGTGACCTTTTACCTCTGACCTTGAAGAACAAAGGCATCCTCCACTTGGCTTGAGGAGTATATGTGTACCGAGTTTAACGGCCCTGGTCCCAATTGTACGTACAAGGTTTTCCTGCTACATATGTACGTGATACTATAGCGGTGACCTTTGACCTTGAATATCAAAGGCATCTTCCATTTGCATGAGATTATATGTGTACCGAGTTTAATGGCCCTAGCCCTAATTGTTTGGACTGCATTTGGCTGCAAGGTTTTCTTACTTGATACTTTGACCTCTGACTTTGAAGAACAAAAGACATTCTTTGCTTGGCATTAGGAGTATGTGTAACGAGTTTAACGGTCCCAGCCCTAATAGTTTGCTCTGTATTCTGACCTTTGACCTTGAAAAACAATAGGAATCTTTCTTTCACCATACTGATCAAATATACTAAGTTGTAAGACCCTGAATATTCATTTTGGTCTGTATCCTGCCTACAAGATCCGGACAGACGGACGACGTCATACTGGACGTATTATAGTATGTCCCGTCTTTGGCGGACGTATAAAAATGTTGAGAAAGCGCTGCAGTGGTTTGAAATGAAAATCTGTACAACAGCCTGTTGTAGAAATGGAGGAAAATTCTTGGGTGCTTTTTTTTTTATTTATTTGGTGTCGAATCAGTGTCCGACGCTATGTTGGGACGACTAGTGTGGTGCACAAAGCTTATCAATGAAATTGTTCTTGTTTTGACCTTTCAATTTCCAATACCAGTATCAATATTCTTCAGATGTTTGATTGTACCTGAATTCAATTTGCCACGTTATTAATCATAATTGGGTTTTAAAGCGATTCGGTCTTAAAAATTTAAAATGGTTAGTAAATAGTCTGTAAATTTCAAATTAATAATTAGTAATATCAAAATTGATATTCGTTATTACTGTATTGGGAAATGAGAAAACTGTTACTGACTAAACCTGGATTTAAACAATGGAAACCTTAAGTCTAATTCTTGTATCCTTCAATCATGTGCTCTACCAATTAACTACACGCGTGTGTTCGGGTAGAAAACTCGGCATTGTTTGTACATCCTTTTCTGGACTCTCCTTCTTGCAGACGTTTTCATGTGTCAAATCTAGGGATAGATCACAACACTAAATGTAACGGAAACGGAGAGAAAACAACTGTCAATACCGAAAATTGAACCAGTGACCTCTGGACCTCCAGGCAGATGATTTACCAAGCACAGAGACGGAACAACTACATGTATAGTGTCATTGCCAGGCAAACTGGTCTGTTCGTGTCGGATCAGAACAGGTCTCATATCTAGATGTTTTGGATCTCCTATTGTCAGCAGATTTAAAACATGTACCGGTAATATTAGTTACACTGTCCAGTTGATGTCTTGAAACGGATCAACTTCGTGGGATCAAGGGATTAAATGATTTCCAAAACTAACAAATATCGTAAAACCAATATATTTTCTCTACCGATTTATTTAAGGGGTGTCATTATATGCAAACCATGTATATTTGGAAGAATGAACTGATACTATTATTTTATAATACCAGGAAATAATGTACTCTTCAAATAAAGAAATGCATAACTGATTTTGGGGGATGCAATAGTCAAAATTTATCAAGGATAACAATATGATTAATATAAATGAATTTATTTAACATCACACTATTGTCTAAATGGAAGGAGGGTTTATTGCACTTCAAAAGTTCAATGCCAGTCACTTCGCTTCATATTCTGGTATGTCCAACATTGGCATCAATAACTGCTTGATGAAATCAGATTTTCGATAAACTGTTGGGCGATATTATTCTACTCTCTTTGCAATGCATTCGCGAGTTGTTTCAATGTCTGAGGTGCTGGTTAATTTAAACATACACTGTATTTTATTGAATAATTCAAAAGGATTAGGCAGCAAGCAAAGCCTATATAAGCCCTCTCCCAAATACAAAGGTCAAGCATAAGAAATATTGTACAAAGATATAAATGATAATGAACAGTATGTTTGGTAATGTGACAATAATGTATATAGTTTTATATGGATAGTTTACCAAAGGTGCTGATTGACGTTGTCGAAAACGTCTCTCCAGTTCATCCCAAAGGTGCTCAATAGGATTCAAACCCGGTGATTTTGATAGCCAGGGCAGAACTGGGATGTTGGAAAAAAGTCGCGTGCCTAGCTGTGTGCGGTTTTGTATGCGTTATCATGCTGAAAAATTGCACTATTAATTCTTCATAATTGTAACAACGTGATGCCGTTGCATTTCTTCACTGTAACGTCATATTGCCCTGTACATGCACCAACTGTATTTTTCCGGTATGCGATATTGCCGTCCACGTCATTATACTTCCGCCACCAAACCTGTCGACTTCCTGGATGCACTAGGAGTAAAACACTCATTACGACGTCGGTAAACCTTGCTCTTCCTTCTGCTTGTCTCATTGCTGAACCAAACAGTTCTCCAACGCATATGTGGCCACACTCTATGTGTGTCTGGACCCATTGAAATCTGTTTAGACGGTGTTGCTGTGCCAAGACGACAGGTCTAACTGGTCGTCTTGCTCTAATTCTGTTCTCACGCACAAGGTTACGGACTGTCCCTTCTGATATCCTGCGTTGTCTTTGGGTGGCAATACTGTTGTGAACCTTTCACTCAAATGGCTGATGTACCTATCCTGGACCAGCGTTGTTACCTTTGGTCGCCCGGAAGGGGGACGGTCACGTGTCTATCTTTGTTGGTGATGTCTGTTCCAAAGGAGAGATAGGGTACTTTAGTACACATTCAGGATATTGTCAACTGCTGTGTGTAATTCGCCTGCTTCTAATCGACCAATAGCTTCGATGAGACGAGGCATTACTTTGTCGTTGACTGTCTAAAGACACAACTGATTTTAAAATCAAAGAACCCCTGGCTTAATTTTATGTGCATGCCAACTCGAAAAATGCGTGAGAATTGTGCAGCATATTTGATTTCGTGCAATACGATGACCTGTCCCATTCAATCACTCTTGATTGGAAAACTGGTTTGTTTTTTTTTCTCAACGGTATTGTATAATGGTTTAGACACAGTTTTTATCGAAAAATAATTTCTTCATAAGAAAAAATATTTTAACAAGTTGCTATGCGTTTCTATTTGTGAAAAGTATATTATTTCGATTGTAAATAGACACAGCGAACCTGATGTGTTCGGTTGTAAAGTGTTGTGCCATGAATTATATGGATCTCATAAAATAAAAAGCACAGAGAATTAGACAAAATACAAGAATTTATATTCAGTCAACCATGAGACTATGTTTTACAATTTTGTTAAATAATTGAAAAATGCAATAAAAATGAAAGTTATCCAGAATCCTACATTAATCAAGTAAAGTCCGGAAAATTACGTTCGGCACAAAGTCCACCAAATCTCCTAAAAAATTTAGTCCACCGTCCACTGTCAACAGGCAGCATTTCGCAAATTCTATGATTGATAAAACGATCTAGTTTGCCAGTATGGCCAGCCATTGGGTAAAATGCCGTCTGACGTGCTTCATAGCAATTGTTACGGTGTTCTTTATACATGTACACTGATTTTAACTACAGATTACTCCGTTTGCCTGTTCAAGACAATGGGCTCGCGGCTAGTAGGACCGGTCGACAGGGGATGGTTATTCCTCCTAGGCACCTGATTTCACCCTGGTGTATCCAGGGGGTCCGTGTTTGCCCAGCTCTTGTTTTGTATTCTACTTGGGACTTACGAGATTGATCACTGTTCGTTATCTTTGTCTTTTCACAGAATTGTAACTTCGGATCTGCAAACAAATATTGCAGTAAATCATGATCATATACCAAATATCAGCTTCCTAAACCAAATCATGGTGAAAAAAGTCCGGAAAGCTAAATTTGAAGCTTAGTAAACCACGAAATTAGGTCCTGTAATTTGTGTTTGCAAAGGTCAACCGTACGCTTTTTGAGAGAATCTGGGATCAGGAAGAAGTGCCAGCTGACTGGAAAGACTGGCATATCATCAAGCTGCCCCCAAAAAGGAGACCTCAGCAATTGTTAGAACAATAAGAGGTAATCTCACTCCTGTCAATGCCGGGAAAGGTGTTCAACAGTGTTTACTTAAAAGGATGAGAGACGCGGTTGACATCCATCTCCGGAACAACCAGGCGGGCTTCAGACAGGGCAGATCGTACACCGACCAGATCACCACTCTTCGCATTATTGTTGGGTGGAACTCATTGTATGTAAACTTCATGGATTTCCTCAAGGCATTCGACAGCCTCCACCGCGACACCTTCTCGTAATACCTCCAACGCTACGGGATACCAGCTAAAATGACGCGAATGATTCAAGAGTCATATTAGGATTATGGCTTAGTCGTCCATGGAGGTTAGCTGACGCGTCTTTTTGATGTAAGGACAGGAGTAAGGCAAGGATGCATCCTGTCACCATTCTATTCGTCCTCGACATCGACTGGGTGACGAGGAAAACGACAGACAGTGGAATGGTATCCTATGGTACCTCTGGAAACAGCCGGACGACCTCGACATCGCAGATGACCTTACTCTGCTCTCGCACAGTCACCGACAGATGCAGAGCAAAACCTCAAGCCTCGCCTCCCAAGTCGGTCTCCACGTCCATCCAAACAAGACCAACGTTCTAAAGATCAACGCCTCCAGCACAGAGGCAGTAAAACTGTGTAACAACAACTTGGAAGAGGTCGAAACATTCACCTACCTTGGGAGTGTAATCAACCAACAGAGAGGAACAGATGCAGATATTAAAACCGCATTGGAAAAGTAAGAACATCTTTCATGGTCCTCAAAAGCATCTGGCGATCCAACCTCATTACGTCACGGGCCAAAATCCACCTCTTCAATTCAAACGTAAAGTTTGTCCTGTTGTATGGAGCAGAAACTTGACGAACTACAAAGACCACCATCTGAAAAACTTTTATAAATTCCTGCTTATAAAGTTTTCACATCGAGTAAAATGGAACATTTTATATAACATTTATGCAATATTAGAATGAACTTTCACGTAAACCAGTGAAAACAATCAGCAGTTAACAATTTATTATCAACTGTAATACAGACAACAGCGTGAACTTTTATTATCGCATCCTTCTCATGATTTTATGACTTTTCACACAACTATATAACAATGGCACAATATCAAATGAATCCAGTATGTTGATGTAATACCAAAGCTATCCAAAAATCCAGTATGATTAATTTTACTCCTTTACATAATATTTACCATAAAAAAATAATTAGAATAAGATTAGTTTTTTTTTCTTTTTGCTTATTCATATTTGTTTCCCTATCAGATGAATGTTATAATCATTAAATCAATCTTCCATCATGTGTAGACCCTCAATTTTTGTGAAGCAACATATAGATCTAACTGCTTTTTCCTTGAGTGACGAGTGGCAGGAATCCAAATCAAGTGGTTAATTTTGTGTTGTCTATTACACAGGTGGAGTTATTATGTCCCCATGAAACGTCTTTTTATTATTTGAGTTTATAAATCAATAAATTGTGACTGCAGATTGATTAATTTCTATTTAGAAATCATGTTTTCGAATCACTGATCTGAAATTACAGATTAATTAAGAATTTGTTAACACAAAGTGATTTTAAATAAAGTACTGATTGAGAACGTCTTATAGATTTTTTATTTTGGTCAGTTTTCTATGTGATGAAAGGCGTAGCTAAAACTGACGCCACATCGGGTTGAGTACACGAAGTTCATTC
>CAJDSM010072654.1:162-11799 GCA_903981925.1 Ostrea lurida
GACGTGAGAAAGGGGCATAAATAACATACGTGTTTTGGGCCCAGCTGCCCAGTCAAAACCAAAAGATTACGATGTACGCCGTCAAGGTGCTCCAAAGACAAAGCTTACGTTTCTCGCGTGTACAGTGAGTCAATCAAAGTTTAACGTGTGCCAGCGCCCATGGAGGTCCTACACATACGACCCCGTGATGACTTCAAATGAAATCTAATGCAACACTTGGATGAGAGTAATAAGAGGGTCTATTCATGCACTGATAAGTCCCTGATATTATCTGGAGTAACTAAATTTCAACAAATGATCTAATATAGTCAGGTTGTCAAGATGAAATAGCGTTGGTAGCTTATTTCTGCTCGGTAATTTACACATGACGACATTGAAGATCTCTTTCTCTCTCGTCTCTCTCTCCTCATCAGCCAATCTATCTCGTACATTCTCCAGTCTGTTTGTTCTCTCAATCCTTCGTGTCTTCACATCTCTCTCTCCTCGTTTATAGTAGGTCACAAAGACAGCCCGGTGAAGTTTATACAATGCTCATTAAGATCTTTGTAACAAGCAAGGGTGGAAACGTGACTTTAGGCTTTACCTTCTGCGACTTAGAAGATCTATTGTTAAATTATATCTTTGTTTTTAAAACTACATATTTGCGTATGATATTACCTTCGTAGCTTCTTATCATTACATTGAGCGTTATGTGTGAATTTAGAACAGACGGGTAAATCGAAAATGGGGACGCTCATAATTAAAATAGGTAGGTGGTGCCAGAACGCAACGCCTCAGTTAGTGCGTCAGTCTTGGTCGCCTCTGGAAAAGCTTTTCCATAAAGGAGAGTTGAGTACACTCTTGATAACGATAAGGCTACCAAGGATAGTCACTGAATGATCAATACTTGTAGTCTAAACTCATATTGTATCATCCTATTTAATAGTATTCGAAGAAGGAACAAGTGACGAACTTTTATGTGTGTATTTTTCAAAGCGCAATATGTTCAATTGCGTATCTGGTTCACCAAAAAATAGACTGCAGGAGGAAGGGGCTAAAAAGAATCAGATCATCATGCGTCTTTGTTGGTTTAACTCTATATTTGATATCAATGTAAGCGCAATATAAATAACTCAAACTCTAGTGTTCATGCTTTTGAGGAATGTCTGATATCCAGATAACCTGAGGACTTTATAAAGAATGCTACATGCATTAATTGATAGTTGAGTACAAATTTCTCATCTGGTCACAAATCTGCTTTAAGATCAAGGAGCAAGAGCGTACATATTGTGTTATCAACCCCTCTATTTGAGTCAAATAATTCTGTAAATTGAAGATGGAAAACCAGTAGACTCAGACCCTATTAAATTTTTAATTATTTTGCCATAATATCCGGGAGCTCTCGAAGCGTCATATTGCAAAGTATTACAGATGATAGATGATAATTTCATATTACATTCCAAAGTATATATGTATGTGTTACAAAGAGAACGTCGTATTGAGAATTTCACGCAAAAAATAATGTTGGGCGATAGTATATAGGCATGTTGGAGTATGGTGAATAACAAAAGATGGTTACACATGAATTTCGTAGAACAACTGAAGTAAATGACACAAAGGAAAAATTTGATAAGGTGTAGCATAATTATAGCCCATACAGGTCGAAGTCAAACACTGATGTCTAGCAAGCTAAAATAACATAATTTGAATGTTTTGTGATATTTTAAAAGATATACGGTTATTTGCTATAAATAGGGGGGGCTGTGCCCTAGCAATCCTAAGTTTGTAGTTCTCTGCCATAGCGTGGGCATATCATATTAACAAATTGGCGTAGGTCGATGAGGGTGACTAATATTGGTTCATGATTGCATACACACGCTAGCAGTAAGCTGTACACTTACCTATGTTGTTGATAATATAAACACAGATAATGTGGAGTGTACTAATGATGGGGCAAGAGTGGTAGGTGGCTGCCGTCCTAGTTTCACTTCTACACATACAACGAATTATATGGACAATCATGGAAACAAATAACATGCACTGATCGAGCAACAAAGATAAAACTCGCCAAAATCGATCGATTAAAATCGTATGAGTAGAGCATTTGCACGGAATTCCATGTACTATATTACAGCGACCGCGTATATACATTATGTAAAAATCGCACTAATGATCTTAACATGAAAAAAAAATGTACGAAAGATCATCAAAGCAAACAAACTATAGTAAAGATATGAATATTTAAGTGTATGTGCGTTGTAAAGTAAATGAAATAATGATCAATAGAAAGGTTTTTTCCATCCCTACAAATATGAGATAGTTAGAGATCGTTCACTGGAAAGTAGGGATGTGAAAATGTGCCATCGTTTTACGAATGCGTACGAGGAACAGTTAGATACAGGAACTTTATCCACAATATATAAACTTTACAAAAGAGATAGAGAAGATAAAGCTCTTTCAATAATGGAATAATTAACTCTTCTAAAATACTATTCAAATACACATTAGAATTCGTTTCGACGTTAAAGTGTAAGATTAACTGGTAATAATATTATAGGCGCAAAAGTAAGTATGTATTGTTCTATATTCATGGCACACTATAGGCGTTGTTAGAACCCCTCATGAGAACATGAATGGAGAATTACTTTGATCTAAAAAATTGGAAGACTAAGTTTTCCATAATTTCATATATTTTTCGCATACTCACAAAACCTTTTTTTTTTTATCATACGATGTGAATATCATCGAGTACCAAATCGGAATATAAGTGTGAATGTCTCGTGAAAAGTGCAAATATAAGGATTGGCAATTATCAAAGTTGCCTTGTTAACATGCATAAATGTAAATGTATCAGTCAATAATTATGTCGTGTTATATAGCATGTTGTTTTTCCGCTAAGAAATATTAAAGATACGTAGATGTGTAAGGAAAGGAATGGGAAAACCTATGGCAGTATTTGTGAAAGAATCCCAACTAGGATGGACAGATACCAATGCGACTTGAAAATCTATTCTTCTTGAATCATTGCTCACGAGACTTGTACATGAAACTTCAGTTCAGCGGGCCTATCCCAAAATAAATTAGTGACAAACACAAAAAATTGATTAATTCACGAGATATTATGACAGTTATACTGAAAAAAGGAGAAATAAATGATTTCTGAGTAAACAAAAATAGATCTATTGTACATCTCATGAGTAGAAATTTAGAAATCCATCTTCTCGATCATAGAATCACCTCTCTCTCTCGCTCTAACCGATAATATCTCCTTTTTAATCGGGTATGTATTATATCGACATTGCTCAATCTAAATTAACACCTGGTTAACGCAACATGTCTGGCTGCTTGTTGCCTATGTGCTTACTCCACACTCCCTTTGCACTAGTCTATAACCCCAGAAACTCTAACAAATAGGATAGTAGTTGTTCTCTTTATCGTCAGTTATGCTCACATTTGTAATAGATAGCTATATAATTGAGGGGAAGCCTGAGGGTTAAAATTTTGTTTAACGAATAATAGTCATGCTAAATTGACGTGAGACATATTTATGTACAATAAGGAGACTACTCTTACTGAAGCGCTTAAGCATAGGCAAAATTGAATTTTCAAACAAAATCTGGCAAAGTTCTGATCGACCAATATACATGTATGCACTAACATGGTAAAGATATTTGGCTGACTCGACTTGAAACGTTCCGCACTAGAGAATGATTGTTGATCGGCTACGAGAAGGTTTGTGCAAGGAGAAAAATAAGACTCACTGCTTGTTCTATACTCCCGCACGCGAATTTAAATAAGCTAATTGAAAGTGAGGAGTTTCTCACTGTTTTATGTATAAAAATGTGGATCGAAAAAGACTTTGAACTCCAGTCAAGTTAGCCGAAAAGCAAAGAAAAAATAATTTAATAGCTTTCTAACTCTACTGAAATATTTTGGATGTGTTTTTCTTAGGGACAAGTAGTACAATGAGTTGAGCTTTGGATGATCTACGAAGTCTCGCTACAGATCAAAAAAAATTAGAAGGTTAAACAAGTAAATCTCACAATAAACGTGATTCTAAGAGGTAACAGTTAGATCAGTCACTAGCGCCAAGCGATTGTAAGCATGGTTTCAGCGTTCTTTAACTAAGGATCTGAGGTTAAATGAACATTCGAGTTATCGACATGAGTATCATATCGGAGCACCTTATCGTTTTTATTTCTGAGCCTTAACAGATAGAAGTTAGAATATAATAAAGTAAGAGAAATAGTTGAAGAATAAATTGAGTGTAAATTGAGTAGAATATCTCATTTGCCATAGGGTAATAAATTCTAAGAAAACTAAGTTGGTTGGGCAAACTTTTCAAAATCATTTCGAGCATAAGATGGTAGTCGAGATAATCAGTGTTGTGATACTGAAGTTCAACGCTCACTACATTGACAAAATTATAAAAGCACCTCTTTTTATTAATAATAGTGAGGGAGCTGGGTATTGACAATGATAGACTATTCAATTGTTTAAACTAGGTCGAGAAATTCTGGTAAACACTGCACAATTACGGGTATTGAATCAGTGGAGAGGGTAGAGAAATGGTATGACTGGATGTTGATGTTCATAAAATAATTTAATGAATTTTGTGACTGTAACATAAGTTCTCTAATCGCAATTTATACCTTGTGGATAAACGGTACTTGAGTGAATTAACTGCAACTCAGTCATTGCATAATTGTTGACAGATGTAACTATGAATCTTATCGAAATTATTTTAAAATACTAATGTTCTTCCAAATAACTCGATACAGATTGCGTAACATAATGTATTAGACAACAGTATATTTCGTGTTGATCGTCTTTTTGAGCACTCTTGCTTTTGAATTGACTTCTTAAAATTTGTTTATTCAGCACCCAGTTCAAGAATGATAAAATCAGTTGATCCACTTTGACTCGTGGCGATAGCTGTCCTTGACAGGCCCAGTGTAGAATCCAGAAATGGAGCTAGTTGCAAAAGATGTGAAGGTCGGTTAGCCACAGACTTCAACCAAAAAGTTATTTCACACACGCTACGAACAACCTGACAACACGATATAATTGAAAAGGCTAGAATAATCACACTAATGATGTGAGGCGGATTGGTAAAGCTAAATCATGGCGGGACTTTAGCTCTTAGGTTTTATGAACTCATGTCAGGCTTCTAACTAATACATGATAGGTTTGTCGTGACTAGATATATCATACGTCAATGACGTGCGCGTTTGTATTGTTGTATCTTTTAGTGCTGTTAAAATATACAATAAACAAGATATACATCACACCAATTCATGTCATCTCTTTATCTGTCAATATCTTGGCGCGGAGTGATGGATTCTAAACATGCACAGTAATCAAGGAAAGGTTAGAGCTACGCTACGTCCGATAGAGGACCAACGTTCAGAATCTGATTTTGAGAACGTAAGTCTATCATTGAGGCACAGAATGCACTGATAAACGGTCTCCTATCAATTTAGTTAAGATTAATCATGCACTCTGTAATTTAAGTACTATCGGTGCGTAACATTACATATGAGGAGCGATTCCAGTGCATTTACCGGAATACAGGACAACACACTGAGAGTGAGACCGATTATCGTGTGTTTTTGTAATATAAGTGTTTTGATGAGTATTTTAATCTTCTCTTGTTTTATTGATGGTCGAGATCGTATTTCTTTGAGTGTACGTGTATTTTATCAATACATATAGCAATGGACTTAAAAGATAATATTGATTAAATTTCAGTTATAGTTAGAATCAATTAAAGAATTCATAGGTAATTAGCGTTATTCATGTTAATTCTAATTGATATCTGAGTGCAATAGCTGGCTAAGTCAGAACTCTGAATTAAAGAGGGTAATAGGAACTATTTTGGGATGAAGACATAACTTGTGAGGCTGAAGCTAGAGTGCGTATGTTCATCTTATATTTTAAGTGATGTGAGTAATCAAGGCTTCAGTATTCCTTAGTGTAAACAAATCTCACAGAAACATGTGGGATGAAGGGAAGACTCAGGGAGCGTGGTTCAGGAGTAGCCGGTTTGGTTCTCTGTAGGGGTGACGATGTACGAGCCAGAAACCCATAAAGATCAGAGAATATACAGTAGATTATGTGTTGTTCAGTACATGAGATGGAAATACTGCGGTTCATGCTAGACTTCACATATGACTTCCCATTTTCGTTTCTCGTCGTGTAGATCGCGTTGGCATAGGCTTGCTTATATTAGATAAATAAGAGACATAACTAGAAGTGATTCTACAAAATGAGAATGTCGACTAGTATTCCGCGCTTATTTGAATATATCTGCTATTAAAGAGACGAACTCGAATATAAAGGGGATCCATTAGAAGAACAATTCTAACTCAGAATGTGCTTGGTCATATCATGATATTTGTATTAACATTAACATAAATTGAACTACTAATGGGCAATTGACTGGACACTAATTATATTTAAGCCAGTGCATATATGACGTAGGATGAACATTTTTGTACCTTAAGATAGTCAAACTTTCACTTATCTAAATGTATTAGTAGATAGGGTATACATATATCACCACTAGACTTATGGGTGTTATAGTAAGATAAGATTACTATCACGAGAAAAATCTTAAGATTTCCATACGAGCAAATGACATGCCACATGCGGGTTACGATGATATTGAACGCGTAGAGCCAACGACTATGCAACAAAAAAGTTCGATGTTAGCACGGAGTATATATAAATAGTGACGTATATCCTCGAGTTATAAAAAGTTATCAGTATCGCAATAGTTGCACACATCACGAGTCGCTTAGTAAAATAAACTAATTATAGTGTTGGCGATTACTATAATTTATCCTCCTCACACACCACGAAAAAGTTTACAATACAACCTAAAGCATGGAAAATATTTAGTATGGGGTTTTTTGACTGTGATCTCTTGATCAGCTTTGAACATAGCCAATAGTGTTATATGATCTGCATTCACTAACGCTAGCTACTGATGATAAGAGCGGGTAATGGTCGTGAGAAAACTAGTCGCGTTTAACTGTTTGTCTTCGACTCGTGATCGGGCGTCTCAAGGCGGTGTGATTGGTCAGCAGAAGGATCGCTTGACTCCTACTACCATGTTCTAGAACTCCTGTAAGTCAGTTTTTGGCTTCGCTTTTGTTGAGGTCGTGTTTTGCTCTTTGATATGCCAAATTGTAATGTGTTTTGGGACTATTGATTGCACGGATTTTGGATCACGTTGCTTATCTGTAGTGGGTAGCACATTATATAGCAATACGCGCAAAGTTAGAAGTGTTTTGGTTCATTTGCTGTTAGATATAGATACGAGCATATCATATCTAATAGTTTATAGTTAAGAATAAATGAAACTGAAGATTGAAGATAATTTATTCCCTCAAATCAAAAACAAGATAATGATTAACGAACGTTCATAGTTGTACAATCTTATACAAGACACTTATTTAAAAAAAATACCAAACCTTAGTATCCACAAGTCGGAGCTGCCAGGGCGTCCACACACTGTGTGACTGTGACACATCAGCCATTTGCACACCTCGTAGTTTACACAGATAATACTGGAATGAATGAATATCAATGGAATGAGAGAATGAGTGACATTAAGTGACCAAATATTCGCTCGTAAAAATAGAATTATGTGAACGTTTACCCCTCTCTCTAGTATTACTACGTGCTTGATATTTGAGCAAGCTGATTATACAAAATATTAATTATCAAATTATCAAAACTACACGTTGAAATAAATACTATTTATCAACGAACGCAATTACATTTATGACGATAATGATATTGTTTTCATGACACATGGCATATGACCACAATGACAACAGGTGACAATGTAAGTATACAAATGCTTCTCAGTAACAATTTGGAAAGTCGTGCTCGCCGGTTAAAATAACATACTAAGGTTAACTTGATTCCATTCATAGATGATGACTGAGCAGCAAACAAAAAATCAGCTTAGTAATTGGTAGAATTATTAACTATATTTGGAGGTACAATCTTCCAAAACGAAGAACGTATTGTTCGCATGATTGCGCTTATTTATAGATATATCTAAGCTCAGTTCAGAAATAGCATTTAGCCAGAGACAGCGGTAAACTCCTTAGTAACTGTTTAATCAAAACTGTTTGCTCTCACGGGAAGGACATCTTAACACTTTAGGGTCAAGGCTATCGCAACGAACGATTTCCACATGGCCCTGGTAGTGTTGATAGGTGAACCAATACTAGGTTGGTACACAGTTAGATGTCTTATGTGTGGATGGGGCAATTATTCGCGCTCTAACTATATAGGTACGGTATTAGGATCATAGTGAACATGGTTTCATTGCACGATGGGACTTCCTTAAGTCACAGACTTATGTGACGAGATTCGTGGGTTTTCATGGTCGGAGATGCCCTGAGGTCATAAAGCAGAAGAACGGTCAGACATAGTTTGGGAGCAACACTTCATACTTGCACAACCCAATTCGTACGAATCAACTTACTGATCCAAGCAAGGATGGGGTTTCAACGGGTGATGGAGATTCCCAAACGGCGTGTTATTTACATGTTCACAAAATACACACTGAATGAAGCAAATATTTATCATCTGTAAAGAGGAAATACAAAACCTTGACATGATTTTGGCTCTTTTTTATGAGGAAAAGTAAAAGAGGGTCATTCTTTTATTTGAAGCCTAAAGATGAAGGGCTGCCAAAGTTTCTTTTATTTTTCCACATTCCTTAACACCTTGCAACTTAGTAAAAACCTATTGTTAAGACGAATCTTATTAGATGATTAAAACGACCAAGCTTTTCCCTCGGAAGACGGCAAAATTTAAATGATATACCATACTTGTGTTGAAAGCTTAACATATAGTTTTGCTTCGAACAACATCTAGCAAACATGTTGAAATTTTTTTATAAGTGTCAAATAATATTTTTTTATATTTTTTACAGATGCTTGGAATGTGTCATTGTTTTTTCCAAAAATGAAGAAATTAGATTTTTTTGCTAACCTTTTGACCTTCCTGTAGATTAAGGCATATATGTTAAATCTGATACTTGTTTGAGATATATTGATCTGATTTCCAAAAGAATGATTTATAGATTTGTCCATGCATGATGAATTTTTAAAATGGGGGTAATGGTAGACCCTCTACGTTACATTCGCCTTTTCCGGAAGTAACTTTGAACAAAATAATTGATATTGTAAGAAGTCGTAATCCAGATTCCTGAAGTTGTGTAATGGGTCATGGATTGTGATTTTTTTTCTGTCCAGATGTTGCATGCACACATGAGACCAATAGCAATGTGAACGTCGCTACTGATGACACATCCTGCAACGGAGTCAGTTCATACGCATGCGCATCCTCATACAAACGGGCTGCTGGGAATACACAACGCACATGCCAAGTCCAGAAAGTGTGGTCAGGATATCCGCTAATCTGCTCAGGTCAGACACCAAGATAATCGTGTTTGCATTGATTCACTAGTTATACAGAAGAGAAAAAAAACATACATATTTTCCAACTGAAATCTTATCACCATACTTGTGCTTTCAGTTTCAACTTGCAAGATTGATATCCTGTTCATCATAGAAGCTTCTTACTACACGACTTCGATTCACTCTTCGTTAATGACGGTTATTGGCGATTTGGCGGGACTAATGGCTATTTCTGCCAATGACATACAAGTTGGAGTCGTAACGTATGACAGTGCTGTGGACCAGAATATCAAATTCAATGATTACTCGTCAGCAACATCACTGGATACAGCCATTTCTTCAATATCAATACCAAGTGCTTCTTCGACGATTAAGTTTGCTGATGCTCTGAGAGTTGGCTGTATCAAATTCAATGATTACTCGTCAGCAACATCACTGGATACAGCCATTTCCTCAATATCAATTCCAAGTCCTTCTTCGACGATTAAGTTTGGTGATGCTCTGAGAGTTGGCTTTTATGATTTTATGAAGTTATCCAATGGAAACAGATTTGCGGCTTACAGATATTATATTGCTATCGCCAAAACATATTCTACCAATTATGGTAGAGATGTAGGAAACGCCATACGACAAAACCCCAGAAATCAAGTTTTCACTATCGGTAACACACAAACTAAAGAAAAACCCCACCAAGTTTCATTAAATGATGGAAATAATGATTATCCATGTTGGTTTGAAGAGCTCGGTTCAGGTGTGTAAGAAAGAATAAGCATCCCTTGGTATGGTCACACTTCATGAGGTCTCAATTTTGCAGCAGGTAAATAGGAGTAAGTCGAACGGTCCAACTCAATGACATAAAATACGTCAAACACATACAATCCCAGTGATTGAATACATATTTATGACCATCGAAGAAATTCGGATAACTAAATTCTCGATTACATGATACATGTATAATCAAATGAAATACACCAATTTTTAATAAAATCTAACAATTGACAAGACATATAAAGAGGATCGCTGGTAAAAGGTATATTACTTTCAAAAACCAAGTACCGAATTCCATTCAATAGCTATAAATATAATACAGGCTTACTGTACTTTATTGTCTTGAAGAGAGTAAATCAACACATTAAAAGCAAGTAACGAAACAGTGATCAAATCTCGTAAAGTCCCAAATAGAATTACAAAAAACAAGAATGGGCAAACACGGACTCCTGGACATACCAGGCAGGTGGGTTCAGGTCCTAGGATGAGTAAGATCCCTATGACCGGTCACACCCGCCGTGACCCATAGTCCTTGCCTCGTTACGGAAACAATCCGTACCCTTCAACATTTCCTTTGCTAATGAAAAGACCAGGTGCATATGCCTAAAATATGGCACCAATGTCACGATTCGTAACTTCAGTGTACAGGAATTAGAAAAGACGTAAGGCTTGCTGCATTCGAAAATTGCACATGTATAAAGTTATAATGTATTATTCATGTGTACTTACTGACTGTCCTCGTGAACAGGGTGCTGTTGTCGGACACATGACGATTTTAACTGTAGAAATACGTTTGAATTGGGGTACAAAGTCAAGCTGGAGTGCTTATTGCAAGTACCTGTCATCATCACCCAGCGACCGACCTTCAAGGTCCGATATCAAAAGGAGACGGACTTATACCTACAGTATAAAAGGCATAAAAACAAGCAATTGATATTTTGAATCTGGATATTTGTAAAATAGGTAAGATACTTTCCAACCTCCCTGTACATCTTTTCTCTTGAATGTCCTTATAATTTCTCATTTAAATACAACATGTAACCAGCAAAGCCAATGACCATCGGTCATGATAAAAACGATAAAGCAACAATGTATTTTCATTTTATAAATATGGAAGCCCCGTAGCACTAAAAAAAGTACTTGACCATGGTTTGTAGAAATGCCCCATTATTGGTCACTGACAAGATTCCTTGTGTAGATGATATTTGCATAAGGTTAGGAAGTTTGGCCTCACCTATTTAACTCAGGTGAGGGACAAATTTATTTCACATAATTCAAAGTAGTTAAATAGTAGTCGAGAAGAGAGTGTTCAAAGTGAGGTAACAACGACAAAACAAAACAGTTCACATATAGTTTATTCCAAGTAACTCATTAACCGAAGCAAATCTAATCCATGTTCAAGACTTCATTTTTCAAACTTCGTAAATTCGTTTTACCGTATAGT
>CAJDSM010072678.1:0-14271 GCA_903981925.1 Ostrea lurida
CAAAATGTTTGACCTTGACCTTGAATATTGAGCTACATTTTAAAAACTAACATTGGCTTTTGAATGGAAAGGGATAATTCTTTCATATTTCACATGCCTAATCCTTATGACAAGCTCCTTCCACTGGCATGTGGAATACGGGGGCATTTGTGTTTCACAAACACATCTTGTTTTCCTTTTGATCTTTATAAACATTACGCCGTTCGCATTAATTATCAATTACCTACGAAATTATGTCCCCATGAACCAGCAAAAATTTGGTTACCCATGAACATTGGCCCCCACGAAATGAAATGATTCCACAGTATTTACATACTTAGATCATTGATATTTATACCCCCGCTCCGTAAGAGAGTATCCTAACAACGCCCACTCCTTTGGGTAGACTTATATCTACCTCCTGCTTAATTTGTAGCCATTACCATTGGATCACATTATCACGTTAAGACCATGATATCCGATACAAAGCCAGATAGAAAATCCATCCATATCAGTCAGCAAACCATTACTCCTTTAACCACGTTAAGAGATGAGTTAATATTTTTCCCGTCTCAAAATTGTTTTTCCAAATAGCGTTGACTACTCACATATTGAATAGAGGCTCGTAGCCGTCGCAACATTCGCCTAACAGGCCATATAGTTCACTTGAACAGAAATCATTACATAAACTTACGAAATTTCTAACGTCACTTGTCCTTGTGACGTTCATAGTGTGCTTCAAGCCAAAGTGCGTGATCATGTATGTTTCATACAACATGCAAATCTATGTTATTATTAGAATATTATAGCAGTCGTAGATAAGATTCGTACAGGTTGGTTAGCTGACCTAAATATGGTTTATACTGTCAGATAAATTCCATATGCGGCTCGAGCTCCGCTCTCCCCCATATGAGATTTACTGACCATGTATAAACCATATTAGGTCAACTACAAACCATGTAACTAATATTACCCCTGTCCGTCATTCCATCCCATCTTTTCGTCACATAATTCTCAGCAACCATATATCACGGGCTGCTGATATTTTGCATGAAGCTTTATATAGGCATGATGTATCGTGGGATGCGTTTTCAGATTCATCGAACATTTACTTCCTGTTTGCCGAGGACTTGGAGTTTTTCAAATACAGTGCTTCTATACAACATTTTTCGTCACATATTTCTCAGCAACTATTTCTCATCGCCAACTGATATTTTGCTTGAAGCTTTATATAGGTATGATGTATCATGGGAAGCATTTTCAGATTCATCAGACATATAGTTCCTGTTTGCCGAGAACTTAAAATTTTTCACATATACCAGTATATAGTACCCATATACAACATTTTTCGTAACATAATTCTCAGCAACTATGTATCACAGGCTACTGATATTTTGCATGAAGCTTTATATATAGGTATGGTGTATCATGGGATGCATTTTCAGATTCATCGGACATATACTTCCTGTTTGCTGAGAACCTGGAAATATGTATGACTATATTGACAGTTTTAATAGGCTTATAGCGGGGGTATCACTAGTAAGCATTGTCTCACAGATTTCTTGTTTTACCTGTGTCGCCAACGGCGGAAGCAGGTCTAGGTGTCGGGTCACTCCGTCCGTCCGTCCCAATAAGCTTGTCATCGCAACTCCTCTTAAACTACCTAACCAAATTCAACAAAACTTGGTATACATTAAGAACATCATATGTAGTGTATATTAGCTGGAAATTTTTATGGAAGTTATGCCCCTTCAAACTTTAAATTTTTTTTTATTGTGGAGAGTTAAAAAAACCAATTATTTTTATTAAGTCCCCGAATAAATTTTACCCCCATTTTTTTGCAAGGCAATAATATTTAAAAATACATTTTATTTCTTTTTTTTTGTTGTATGACGATTTACTCAAATACAATTGCATTTAACCCCGGAATGTTTTTAAAATGGGAAAAGGGCTCATTCCAATTTGTCGTTTTATGTAATAAAGGAAAATCATTTATCGTTGGATGATTTAAAAAAGGGCATTCCCGGTTCCTCAAACACGGGGACCTTCAAAACAAAAATTTTTTTTCAGGTAGGTGGAAATTTGGGATTTTTGAGGAAAAACCGAGGGATTTTCTGTGTATTGTTGGAGGGGAGAAAAAAAATGTACCCTTAGGGCGAAGAGGAGGAGTGTGTGGATAGCGGTTAACTGTAGTGTGGCCCCAGTTTTTTCGTCCGTCGTTGGCTATGTTAGTGAGGTGTAAAGGGGGGTTCGCCATTTTGGCCCGGCCCTGCCAACAACCCATTCGACCACGCTCCGAGCGCCTCTTGCGCAGACTCTCTACACCCACAATCTACAAACACTTGGGGAATGCTTTGTCTCACTGTCGCGAGGTAATTCTGCCACCTTTAAAATCGTCATCTCCCTTCAGATTAATTTCTGAGATATCAGTGATTATAATGCAATGTGGGCAAGTCAGTGTAATTAACACCCGAGATCAGAGACTGCGGTTTTCGAAGGGCCATAAATTTCCTCTTTGATTCAACTGAGCTCATTCATGAAGATTTGGTGGATAACCGAACTGGGAGTGGACAAACTTTAAAACGACCAACTGCGGGGTGGTCGTGGAGCATCCCTGGGAGTCTCGTACAATTGTCATTCAAGTTATAGGTTATTCAAGTCCCACTCTCAGACTACAACTAGACACTAATTGCTGGAGATGATGAAGTTCTACGTGACTAGGCGAAGGTTTCCACAACACCCACTATCAACAACAGATGGGGACGAAAATGCCAATAATATAGATAGCTTGTAGATTATTGTATTAATGTAAGGTAAGACTAATACAATACGTGTTTAACGTGAGCAAAAGGTCATACAGAGGTTAGCGAGAAGGTAAAGCAGATTGTACGACATTTCAATTTTGTAAGCAGGGTAAGACATTCCGGGATGCTTATTGACTTTACAACAACCCTACGGGTTATCATCTACTTGGCAAACAAATGAATGAGTGGATTAGAATCGTATACCGGAAAGTTTTTTAATTTAACCTACCTGTGGCCAGCTAGGAGAAGGTTTTGGGGTGGATACTCCTGCACGGGTACAAAAATTGCACTTTAGTGGTTACTTGTAGTACGCAAATATACGGCGATGCGCTCCCAGCTACCATGGTCTATTATGGTGTGAAATCGACTGTACCAAGATTTGACTGTTTACCTTAGCCCCAAGGGTTCAGTTCTGAACTCCTGCTTAAAAGTTTTTACTCTTAGGCACTAAAATGTCGAAGGGTCACGTCTACGACCCCTTGACCACTAGTGACTGTTCTGACTAGTTGCCCAGGAATTCGACACATGGACAAACTCACCCCTCCACAACATAATGACATGTTATGATTATGGCTTGTACAGGAGTTGACCCCAGTCCTAGCCCCCATAGTTTGATCTACGCCCTACCTCCCATACTTCCTTGGGGGACACAGATAATATTCCTTATTCATCAGTATTTTTATTGTAGCTCGGCCTTGTCCTTTTGATCTTTGATAGACAACACAATCGAGGACCCGATGGGCACTCAGCTCAACCTGAAAGCGAACTCTTGTGCTCCTGTCGAAATCGAGCAGTGGTAGTATGTTTAAAAGTATATGTTCTCAGCATGCAATGCACTTGTTGTTATTCCTGTGGTGGAGAAAAATTATAATCCAAACTCGATATGATTGGTGCCAAAAGCATAGGATAGATTTACAAGGGGAAACTGAAAAATACTGCAGTAGGAAAAAAACCCTCGGAATGTAGAACAAATTCAAAAACAAGAGCGCCCCGTGTCTGTGTTGTTGATGCTCATGTTGAGAGCAAAACATATAGATGTCGCGATTCGTAATTCGACAAAAGTATTTAACAATTAAATCAAAAATATTGACTTTGAATGCTTTGAACGACATTCACCCAAAAATAATTAGATCGAAGGATTTTACTGCTCCATAGCGTGGATAACTTGAACACGTGTGGGTTTATATCACGTTCACGAACAAATAGTTTGCAGCCTCCCCAGATCGTGACTTGACCATTGATCAATTGACCTAGATTTATAATCAGTAGTGTTCATACTTTCCCTCCTATGGGGCAACATAAATTTGTGAGCAGGTTTGATGATCCTCTGATGGGTATTAGAGGCGATTGTGAATCTTACTAAAAGTCTTAGGTTGTATCACTTATTTTTATGCAGTTACTCGGACCCACTCCTGACTCCTTGACTCTAAATAATAAGGGCTCCTAAATGAGCCTAGTCGACACCAGATCAATATGATCATCGATGCCTCTCTCCATTCAAAAGAAGGGTAACCATGGTGGGTATGGTGGGTTAAGCGGGTGTGGTGAGTAGATCCCCACCTGCCCCATGAAAATTGCTGCACTTGCCTTTCCATAGAGTCTTATGTTCAAAAGGTAGTTTTGTTAGCTAATATAGTGTCATATTAGACGCCCCTCGACAGTTTTACCTTTGGTAAAACCCCTGACTCTACTAGAAGGAGAGTCACACCTAGGGGCGTGGGAGTTACTCCTCTTCTAACCATGAGGGAGAAGCATGCAGTAGTCAAAGGTTAGACTCAGATCCCTCTCGATCCGAAGTAGAGTTCGCTAGCAATCTCAACTTCTCTTGTGGTCACAAGCGCCAGTTAACAAACATACACAAGACACGCAAGCCAGACGGACACATGACAAGAGCAAACAGGAACAAACACTACGAGCACAGTAGGGCTCGGGTGGATTTGCACGACGCACGCTAAGACTGCAGGGTGGATATTCTCTCCACAACCGGGAGGTGTGGTTGAGCGGAGCGGGAAGTCTCATAGGGAGATGGTCTTATATGATCGAGCTACAACCGAAAACTAGTCATGACCAGGGGCCACCTTGCTAGCAAAAAACACCTGGTTTCTGAGTGGGTTACTTGTTCCATGTTGTTCCAGGTGAGAGTTTCCAAGTGAGGGTGTGTGGGTTCCATTAGCTCGAGCCCAACCACAGGAAAAAATCAAGAAATTGTATACAAAAAATACACAAAGTGGGACTGTGCTTGCTTGCGTTATTGCAGTGGTAGTACACTTGGTCTCTTGGAGCAGAGTATTTCCGCCTCTCGGTCTTTGTGGAGAAAGATGGTTTAGTTTCCCCCCAGTTTGGAATAGAGTTGGCGCAAAAAGGAGGAAAGGGGGTGGCAAGCCAATAACGAAATTGTGTGTTTAAATGATAAGATAGATGACTCGTTTCATACTCCCTAGCATGAAAGACGGTGATAGAATCGGGAGAGATTTCGCAGCAGAGAATCGAAGAATGGGAAGCTGGGATCCGTCTACCAAAGCACGGGAGAGTGAGTGTGGAGTTGGACAATGAATACACTAAAGTTATCAATAAAGTTGATTAGTTGGCAAGGGCGGGCGCTAGTTGGGGGGTGTTGATCTGTGCGATAGCAGCAAAGAGATAATGTAGACCCCCCGTATGTGCGAAAGTGGGTAAATGACAGAGAAAAGAAAAAGCTGAAAAACCTTCTCGAGTTTATAGGGCTCCTCCGGCCTTGATTTATCTCGAAGCCCCGGCAGGCCCCTAGAGTAGAAAATTCAGTATTAGCAACTCCAGATAATAACTATCACGAGAAAAATCCCGTTGTAGATTGCACAACACCAGACTTGATGTATCTAGTGAGAGAAGGCGCAGAGACAAGGTAACAAGGTCACATAGTAGGCGAGGAATGTTATATTAGAGAATAATGAAGTTGCCACCTAGGTCAAATAATACGGGGTTGGACAAATCATAGGTAGGTCTCCCGTGCTGTTTCCCGTAGTAGGCAGCATAAATTGGGCAGAACGAAAGACCTAAATGTGCCCGCAAGCGATGTTAGAAAGAATAGTGACGTGGTCCCGCAAAACGGTGTGTTGCTTGTCCTCGACTAGCATAAGACCTAATAAAATTGGTGATAACCACAGAGCGATGGAAAAAATATGAGTCTGTGGAGTTCGATATCAAAAATTAGTGGAGGGCAGGGGTGGCCAGCCGTTCTCTAATGGAGCCGTTAACTGTTAAACATGCCAAAAAACTTTTAAGTTGTCAGTGAGGTGGTGTGTGGTTTGGTCAGCTGTCTGTGAGGAATACTGAGTTAATACCGGATGGAAAGAGGAAAAGTAGTCTAAAAAGTGTATTTGCTTAAAAGGATTTGCTAAATGAAACATGAAAAGGGGGGTAGGGTATAATAAAAGAACGAAGGTCCTTATAGACATTAGTGTATGGAAAAAAGAGTGGATTGAATGAGAAATCATTTTTTGTCTAGCAGAAGAATGCGGAACTTCAAAGACCGAGATCCTTCATAAAACGGACGCCAAAAAAAAACACATTGGTCGTTAATATATATTACCAACCTAAACCAGAGAAAGATCACCCTGATTTAATACGCTTAGTAAAAATCTTTCCGTAAGAAATATTCTAGTTAACAGGTATAAGTGAAAGCTGGTATCTTAAATAGTTCAAAAAATATTGACGTGTCAGGGCATTGAGGTGTCTCCCTTATGACAAAAATGATAATAATTTTTTTATAACTCCCTATGGGGTGAGAATTGTATCCTCCTTTGAATGAGGTGGCCTGGTGCCTGTCATTGAAAAGTGAAGACAATGAAGTCGTCGCTCGGTCTTTCACCCAGAAGTGAATGTCCTTAGATAGCCGAAAGTTTCCGTTTAAAATTGACCAAGTGGTGTCTCGAGACGAGAGGCATTACTTAAATGACAATGAAACTTTATCACCAATTAGTGATGTAATACCCAACACGCGAGGTGACCGCCCCACGCCCCGATACTGATGTGTGGATGTGTCACAAGGAGTGTTACTATAGAGGTCTACGTGGTCCTGTGTTATTGATGAGAAGACGTTTGTGCGTGGTGGGTGTAATAAAATATGATAAGTATAAAATTTTGAAAGGGATCTATTGCTAAAGCGCTGCCAAGATAAAAAGTAGCTTTGTCGGAACCGAGAAAAATCTGTGTGACAGGTGGTTTGCGCACGTTGGGTGATGTTACCTTAATTCACATGTAAAACTATTGAATCCCCTAATGGTGCTCCCTCATTCAGATACCCCTCCGGAGGGGGCGCCGCTCCAAATTGATCGGGATCATTGAAAAACTTGAATCTCCATCCCTATAACTTGGCATGGAGGTTGCCAAGAAATGTCAGTGTATACTAATCCATACAAGCGTCCTTCCTGGTGGGACCGGCCATTGGGTCTTTCCAGCAAGGAAGTGAGTTTTTTATTAATGATGTCTGTTCCGGGGGATGATATAATTACCCATGCTAAAACTTTTAACCCCCAAATTTGTGGCCCCATCATACCCCCGAGGGTTCATGATTTGGAACAAACTGAATCTCCATCTATATCAGGGAAGCTTCATTAAATTTCAAGGGCTTTCCTGGCCCAGTGGTTCTTTTGAGAAGATATTATTAGAAGGACACCCACACCTATTTTTGCAAGTTTCAGTTGATTATCTCCCCTGTTGAAGGGGGCCTGTCCTTATTGAAAAAACTTGAAGCCCCTTTTACCCAAGGACTGAGCTGACCAAGTTTGGTTGAATTTGCCCAGCGGTTCTTGAGAAGAAGTCGAAAGATGTGAAAAAGATTAACGGACAGACAGAGGGAACAACGGACAGACGACGACAAAAGGCCGAATCAGAATAGTCACTTGAACCTTCAGGTCTCGGTGAGCTAACTAGAAATACTGTGAGCTAAACTCACAAAGGATTACCCCCCGCCACCCACATATCTTTCACTTACTTGGTCACCTCAAGGCTTGACCACACGCAAGATTATGCCGCGACACAAATGACATGTTTAAAACCTATAAGGAATTTTTGACCCTTTTGAGGGGGTCAAGGTCAAGATTATCACAGACACAATCATAGAACTTGGTTTTCTATGGTTGCATACACTGCGCCGATGCCAAACTATCTAATCCATGTTACAGAGAACTCTACTTACTCTCTGCACCTTAAGGTCAAACCAAGTTCAAGGTCAATATGGTCAAAGGTCAGTGTTATATCATGGCAATGGACTGCATACCGCTCTCATCAATTTTATTAACATTCCCATATGCTAGATTCATGTAGCATATGTCAAAGAACAAGAAGTATGGCCTAGACACGAATCAAAAACACGCAGCCACGGAAACAGACCAACAGAGCTACATGCGCCCAACATCATCTAATGGTGCATGCCATCCATGTGCCAATACCCAGGATGCATATGGCAAAGAACTAAAGAAGTTAATGCCCGGACACGAATTCAGTTGAAAAAACTTAATAATATTTTGACATTGAGGATCTCGCTAGCGTCAAACGTCATATCAGAGGTCACAATATTACCCGGGCAATCGTCTCATAAGTTCGCATACATCATTTTGCCAAGGTATGCGTATGCCTACCGTCAAAAGAACAAAGAAGTTAGACACACACACCCTTATCCATTCAAAATACACTGACTACAATTTTTGACCTTCGAGGATTCAAAGGCAAGGTCCATTAACCAGAGTCAAATGGTCAAGGTCAATAAATAAGACGGTACATCAAATCTATAGCTGACACATCGTTCTTCAATTAGTGATTACACCCATGTGCCTAGTTATGTATGCCTACCTAAAAGAACAAAAGTTCTGACCCGGACACCAATCTGCAAGAGCGAGACGGACAGAAGACAATTGAGATACAGACACTCATCTCATGGTGATGCAATACATGTGCCTATAATACAGGATGTATATGGCAAAGAACAAAGAAGTTACTGGCCCGGACACACGTGTATGTTAAAAAAACGTTGATTAATTTTGACCTTGAAGGTGAACATAAGTACACAAAGCGCATTTACAGAGGTCCATTCATATACGCGACACATCGTCTCTCAAGTGATACACCCATGTGCCAAATATGGTAATGCTCTACCTTCATAAGAACAACAAGCTCTATGGCCCGCGACACGAATCTGCACAGGACAACGGACGGGAGCGGACAGACAGACAGACAGAACGCGCAGACAGAGTCGATTCCCCTATATACCCCCCCCCCCTTGTTTGCGCCGCGGGGTTCTAAAATGGGAAAGAATCTCAGTAATGTCCTACAAATAAAATAAAATAATCTGCTCCACTTGGTAATTTTGTTTTATTTTTAATTACAATTATCAACGAAAAGAAAAATTTAAGACTGTTGTTGGAAAGCAGAGATAAAAAGGGAAGGAGAGTACGATGCAAAAATCGCGACGCTGTATCTATTTCACGAACAAAAATGGTTTACGCATTATTCAATTAATGTGAAAAATTCTTGCATAATATCGCTATGATAAGTAACGTGGATGATAGGCAGGCAATGGCTACAGATTAATCGCCATAAGATGTTTCTACAGTGTAACATAGTGTTTAGTATTAAAGCAACACAATTATGGAATATATGTAATAACTCGTAATATTGGAATCACAAGACGCGAAGGGCGAGTACGTGTTTAATGTTGGGCGATAAGTTCAGGTATTTTTTTTTACCGCAGATTACCTCTCTCAAATTCTCATTAAGAATCATGTCGAACGTTATTTAAGTCTTACGTTTTGTTACCATTGACCTGTCTGGTTTTTCGACAATCATGGAGTGATTCTCGATGATGCAGCCGAAACACCCGCCCGCGACCACCACTTTAGCTATATTCTTGAAACGTTTACCAATGAAGTGAATTTTATGGTTTACCAACACAGTGACGATGCATTACTAAATAAGAATATTCGGTGAATATCTATAGGCCAATAGTTTTCACATATTGGAAGACAAGAGATTATAGTAATTGACGTCATCTTATTGCTTCATTCCACATTCTACGAGGTGGATAATGTCACTACTATCCAGGAGAAGAGTACATTGGTTTTTCTAGAACACCTGTGTAAAGCTTTCCTAATTGGCATTTGAAACTAATAACACAATCTCACCGACATTCTATGTGTGTGAAAAGGTGGCCACGGTCCAGCTTCTACAAATTTATGAGTCCCAGTAACAAATAAAAAGCTAGTACAGTCTGTTTCCCAAGATTAACTAGCTTATACATCTCTCCCAACGTTCATCATACATAGCTTTAACTTAGTATTGATCATACTCAGAAAGGACAATAATAGAAATGTCATTTTTATTCCGTTATGTCAAACATGGGGAAATATTAAAATAGTATATTAGCTATGATCATAACAATTACATTAAGCCACCGATTGGGCCTAAACTGATGAACGTGTGGTGACTCTCATATTGGTACAATCCAGCAAACCACTATGAAGCGCTAGATGATTAAACCCATTTAAATAAACAAAGATGCTGCCATGCCAAATACTGTAAAATAATTGCTCTTGCGTGACTCCAAACTATCATAAACAAGACAAAAAAAAAGCAATGAATCACATGGCCACGTGTGTGAGCACTATATCCAACAATAAGAGAAAAATGAAAATTAAGATATGAACAGACCATAAGACGTACATTAACTCTCTGGATGAAAATAAGAAAATATTTAAGGTCTAAGTTGTTCGCTAACTATTCAGCTTTAGACCCGGGGGTATTACGTGTAGACATGCAGCAGCCCTCGGTCAGGTTACTCGATCCATATACTCGCTTAAGAAGTCACTGTTAGCCTATATCACCGACTATCGACAATAAATCTTATCGTTTAATTTTTTCTCATACTCATTGGCGAGCAGACGCATTTTTGTCCTTGAGATCTAGGTCCCTCAAATCACGGATGACGGACCGGTCCGCCCCCGATTTTTTTATCTTACTGTTCCTTCTATATTTAGAACGTGAGTACAGAATGCGCTATCATGGCGGTTCTGGCCTTCTCAAAGGCTCCCACAAAGATAATAATTTGTCACGACGGTAATGAAACTGACGGTAATGAGTTGATGGCAACAAGAATATTTCTTCGGACAGGGGTAGGGCATTGAAAAAGATTTTAGTTGAACAACGCGTTAGGAAGGGAAAGTGAGAAACCAGGAATGTCGGGCTGGCATTAGGGTTCGGTAGGTCAAGTCTACAGACATTCGAGTCAAGAAGCGAAAGTGAAACACCAATTTTATCATTACCGAGAAACTATTGTCTGATCATACTGTTATTAGTAGCGAGGATTGCGACATGATTTTCTGAAAGGTACTTCAGTGAAATATTATTGTTAATTCATATCTAGTTTCTTGTTGCGACATGAAATTAAAATAGTTAACACTTTCTGAGCCATCGTTGCTATGGTTATTTTTACAATGTATATATTTTTTTCATTTATGCAATAAGACTATATTTTTGTTTAGAAATGATTATATTGTTTTGATGCGTGGAGTGTTGTACTATGTAACAGTCGGGGTACATCAGCTTTATTGTCTGGGACTCAATCCCCCTAAATTTAGTGGCGACGACAACCTTTCAAAAATTCCGTTGATCCATCAGGACTCAAGTTTTATAAACATCCTAAGTGAGACACCCTGAGATTGCAACGTGTCGCCCTTAGCACAATACAGTTGTTCTCACGAATGCTCGTGTGCCAAATATCAACAGATTAGGAAAGCTGGCCTTGTGGGTTCCCTGAGAACAATCCTAAAATGTGACAGAATTTAACTATGTGAAAAATATTTCTTAGTTGCAGTCAAACAGGAAGTTTGAACCATGCGGCAGATTTGGAAACTGTGTTACATGGATTACAGTTTGTTATTACTGATAGCCCTTACTGTGTGCCAAATATCAGGAAGGACGGCCCGTGTTGGTTCCTGAGAAAAATGCTGACAGAAGATTTGTCCTGTTGAAATATGATCTTATATGTGCGCGTCAAACAAGAAGTGTGACATGCGCAGATATGGGGAAACTGCGTTACACGATACAGTTGTCCCATGAACTATTGCCCTCTCGTGCCAAAATATCAGGGAAGCTTCCTAGTGTGGTTTCCTGAGAAAAATGTGGACAGAAAATCTGATATGTAGAGACCGCGACGACGCCACAGCACGTGACTAAACGTTGCATCCCTATATGTCAGCCTCCGCAAACGCAGGCCAGGCGACACTAATGAATAGACATGCTGCGTTGCTGTTATGATAATATAATATTATTTTTATCATAATATCAAAAGAAACACTATTTTGCCTTAAATTTCTTAAATAAAAGAACATTGTAAAATCCAACAGCAGTATAGTCGAAAGGACTTGTGTCCGCTAATTTGGTAAAGCTGCATTATGTTAGATCGATATGTCGACGGAACTGTAATTAAGAAAGAGCTTTGTGTAATCCGATGCCAAATGCTCGAAGCGGTTTTCGCAACACAAAGAAAACTAGGTCCCTGAGTTTCCTACAGCATTGGACGCTCTAGCAACAAAAGATGTGAAATATATTTGAATCTGTGAGATCGACGAGATAGAGGAACTGTTTCAGTTGATATACCTCGTTCAGGAATTTATATAATAAAAACAATATACGGTCCACCAATTCATAATATTCATGTCACTGAGTTGAAAAGATGTGGTCCTTCAGAGCCATGTCGCAGGACCCAAACCACACTCTAAATTCTCGTTAAATCAACTGAAAATATTTACACTGTACTTCCATACGGTATAGTCACATTATATAAATTGCATTTATTCCATGAAGATAGGTAAATTATAATATTTTTCTCACCAGATCAGAGACATGTGGCGTGTCGGTTTAAAGAACCATTTTAATCCGATAGTAACTTTCTTACAATTGCAGGACGTTGCATGTGATGAGAGAGACAGCACGAGAAGAAGAGTTAGATTCCGTCTTTGAGGAATCATAACGGCAACTTGATTTGTGTGACCCAGTACAAAGATGAAAAGCGCATCCAATTCAGTTTTTTGGAAGTCCGGCGATAAATTATTCCACAAAATCCGACCTATCAAAAATCATAGTGGATTAATAGTTCAGAACTGATAGATCAAGAGAAGAAACTATACTTATTCCGTTGTCAAACTTCGATAGTTATTGGACAAAGCAGACAATCTAAATTGAAGGTAAGGTGATTTGATAATGTTCGAATAGCAAATCCTGTGTGTTATATTGACAAAGACAGTACAGGTATTACTCGACACTGGGCATGTGAATACCTTGCAGATACTTGTTGTATGTACAACATAAATACTCAGCTACGCCTAATGATATACAAGGAAAATTATGATTCTTATGAGAAAAGGTACAAGACCGGCATGTATGTTGTTTTTTCTTAAGACTAGTAACACGGTTTTGTATAATAACAGGTTATTCTTGCCACCACAAGTATAAATTAGTTCTAGTGTTACGTATCTCATTTTGTAGTTAACAGGGTATTATTATTTGGGTGAAAAAAAACGGCGCATGCTGGGTCTTGTTACGGATACAAATATCAAGATATGCTACAATTCCACTATCAGACTTAATATCCTAGATCATTTTGAACCTAAAGTGGAAAAATAACAACTGAATATTATTTTCCAGTCCATCTTTAGGGGGGTATGGGGCTTTACTTGTACTTAAAGCTTCATATTGACAGAAGCTGGAAAAATTATGAAAGGATCTTGCCCGTTCCAAATCTCTAGGCGCTCATGCAACGAAACCGCACGGAAGCTAGGTCTGCATGAAACGCTGAACGTCTGCACGAAACGTGAACGATTTGCAGGACGATGACGACTTGCGAACATTCACGAAACCAAACGCTCTTGGAGGTCAGATAGTAGACACGCTTTATGTGTCTGAATATATCGGCCCAAGCGTATCTATTCGAGGGTTGGTATTTGCCGTAAATCCCACTATAAAACCAAATGAATCTGCTCTGAAATAACGTGAAATGATAAGCAATAATATGATGATTTTTGAAATTTGTTAGTTCAAAGGGTTCATGCACATGTCATATGAGGATTTTGCAATTTTCTTAGTTTTGAAGGGGCATAGACTTCCATAAAATTTACGAGGACAATATTTCCTGCTATATATGCACAACTACATATGAATGTTCTTTACTGGTAACACCACGTGTTCGTTGAAATTTTGGTTGGGATTTTCGAGAGTTGCGGATGACAGAAGATTCATTTATGGATTTTAACACAAATTTCTAAGTCTCTGATAGGGCATTACTTCCGTAAATTTACTAGGATGTCAAGTGATCCTTCGTGCTAATATGTACAACTACAAATTTTTTTAGATTTTCTTATTGGGTACATCTATAGGTTACAGAGTTTTGTTGATTAAGGTAAGGTAGTTTCAGAGGAGTTGCGATGACAAGAATATTTATGGACGGAAATTTTCTGAA
>CAJDSM010072684.1:0-10004 GCA_903981925.1 Ostrea lurida
GGAATAAAGAAAACGATAAAACCATTTGTATTTGTAATATTTTTACATTGAAAGCAATACTACTGCTTACTGGTATGTGTTGCTGTTCCTAAGTACAGATATAATAATGACAGGATCATGTATAAGTATTTTGAGTGACATGTAACCACTTCGATCATCTCTGGGGTTGATATCGGTATTGTAATTGAGAAACTGGCACAATTGCAGTTACTAATAAATACAAAAAAACATTTATAAGTTTAGATATTGTCTGTAGTAACTATGTAGACGGTCAGAGGCATGAATTGCCAATGTGGCCAGTTAAGATAGCTCGTTACTGAGATCAGGGGTCTATCTGGGTTGACTCCTGGTCTGGTCGTTGCATTTTTGGCCGGGTTGCACGGTGCACCACTGGCTTAAATGTGAATGTCGGCCGCGGGCGGGGAATAATTCGTTAACACTTCTACTCAGTAACTCTTATTCGGGCTTCATGGACATTTATATTATCATCAGTAGGGTTGTCCATTCGTTGGGATCGATTTTCGACCTGTCCGACATCTACTTCTGTTTACCGACCTCTAGAATAATTTCCTTGTTATTCTTAATTGTACAATTTTCGTCAAACACTTACTCAGCAATTAATTATCGTCAGCCTCATGACTTTTTGATCATCATCAGCGGCGTGGTCCCATATCGTGGATTCGATTGCAGGCCTGTCCGCACCTACTTCCTGGTTTAACCGACTTTTAGATATTTTCCAGTGTGTATTTCTTCATAGTGCAAATTTTCGTAACCCACTTTACTCAGCAATTATTGCGTGCTCTCAATGACCCTTTTGATATCCTCATCAAGCAGGTGTTCCCATATCGTAGGGATTCGATTTTCAGACCTGGTACGACACTATTCCTGTTTTACTGAACAGATTTACGCACCCGGCCATATCTGTCTTTGACCTTTCTCTTTTCTGTCAATACATGACCAGCTTCCACACATAAGGGAAAACCTTATTATAAAATCTGTTGGCTAATATTTTAGGTATGAGGATGCGCTTTTGTTCCGTTGTAGCAGAAATTGCACACTCAGAAACATCATCGGCCTTTTCCGGAAAGACGAGTGATGTTCCGATTGAGCAGAAATGTTGTCATTTAGCGAGGGGTTTGGATGGTGAAATTAAGTATCACTAAAATTCATTTCAATATTCGTAGAGGCTAGAGTTTTGAAATAATGTACAACGTAATCGCTTTAAATTATTTATCGCTTAATTATTTAAAATTATTTCGCTAAACAAAATACCACTAATTTCATCTCGCTGAAAATTCTACTGATACGGCCGTTTGAAATCTGGAATTCTCATTGTGGGTTCGTTGACAAGGTCCTGCCAGCGGCAAAAGAATGGGTTATTGGGTCTGAGGGCATGTCAAATTAAGAACGAGGAAGGATGTGTAATCATTAAGGCTTATATGGATTGTGAATATTGCCCTCGATAGCTCGTGGTTTAGAGACGATAGTAATTAAGCCGGAGGTTAGAGTTTGCAATACTGTAGATTTCTAATTAAACGCGGGTTATCGCGGTAATTTCGCGAGGGGATCGATCGTGAAATAATTGTTTCGCTTTATTTTTATGGTACTTAGAATACATGTAAAATTACTCATTAATAAACAATCACGAATTTAACGTTCTCGCGATTGCGTGTTAAAGTCAATTGCCGATATAAGTACCGGCGTAAATAAGATCTACGTAGGCACCCGGCTAGTATAAAGGATGGGTCTGGTTTCATACCAGTCAGAACAGATTTTTCTCTCCTAAAAACACTACATAACAAAAGGGGGACAACTTTAGTCTACACTTTGGTTATATCCTCAACTCCATGATCAATGAAATATATTATACAAGAAAAAATTAAGTGATTTGAATTTGGCTGTGCCAATCATGAATGCAATTCGTTTTTGCTGGTTTTGCTACCCAAATGGTATAGGTAAACTATTTATGGATAATATAGTTTACCGATACAGAATTTATTGGTCACAACCACAATACAATATTGGCAAGCACATGTCAAGATGTTTATTCACCATACTGATGTCCTAGCAAACTATTTATATGTTTAAAAGGTTACATGTAATATAAGTATGGAATTTATGATATCCTAGTCCTTTTTTGCAGGCATTTTAGTATAATACATGTTTGATGAATGAGTATGTTCTTTTGAGCAATTTTGGGGATTTACTAGTTTGAAAACAGGCTTTACTTTATTGAATATTAGATTATATGTGATCTTTGAGAAAATTAAGTTTCTTTCAAAAAATTCTCTATGTGTTTTGTATTTTTTGACAATATAAAAATTGAATTCATCTTAAATCGCAACCGTTTTAATTATTGCAGAATCTCTTCATGTCTAGCAGAGAAATGTGTTTCCTTCCAAGGACACGCCACATCCGCTGTCATCACTGAGATTTGAACTTATTTATTCAGTGATTGTAAACACATGAAGGTCATGACCTGTTCAAGTATCAGACAAGTGACACTATATCCTTGGTTGTGGACCAATAATTTAAGGTTTTCTTACCTCATTATTGCACCCTCAATCCGCTATATTACCGAGAGGGCAAAGGCAGCCTTGATCAGCTCTTTGTTTTTCTGTTTCATTGGGGGGGGGGGATTCAAATAGTCATCATTGCCTACTTTTCTACTATAAGAAGACCAGCATATAATCAATCTTTTGTGGTAAATATAATGATGTGATGACAACAGGAAAAGTTAGTCATGTCAAGAATCGGGGGGGGGGGGGGGGGGGGGGTGGGGTGAACTGCTGTTGCTACCCCCTTCCCCTCTTTGTTATATCAAATACTAAGAAATATGTTAGTCAATCAAAAATTTCACAATCTGCTAGAAAGCATTTATTTTGGCAACCCATAATTTAACTTTAATTTATGAAAACTTATACAGGTTATTGTCCTTTCATAACTAATACGGGGAACTCTATACAATAAATACAACAGATTTCCTCAAATTAAACCAGTTGTCTAACCAAATGGTCATCTAGTATATATTATTGTTCAGGAGGAGTTGAGGACAATATATTGAAGCATTTGTTAGTAAAAAATAGGGCACCACCAAGCCGGTACATGATACACCCGCATATATTACGGACAAAGGGAACTAACTCCTTTAAAAACATCAGAGTTGCGAAGACAAAGTATTTTGCATAGAAAATCCTAAGTCCAAGGGCCCTAACTCCTTCAAAAAACATCAGACAGCACTCCCCTTACAATATACACATCACATTGTGATCTTTCTCTGTACCAGTTTCATCAAAATCCCCCCAAGGGTTAGGAGGAGTTGTGAAGACAAAGTATTTTGCACAAGGAAATCCTAGTCCAAGGGCCCTACTCCTTTAAAAAACATTGGACAGCATTCCCCTTGCATATGCATCTCCATATTTGGATCTTTCTTGTTTACCAAGTTTCATCAAAATCCCCTCATGGTTTAGGAGAGTTGTAAGACAAAGCTTTAGAAAGGGAGAACAGCGGACAGCGCTATAGCATAATACGCCCACTTTTTATGCAGGCATATAAAAATGTAAAGGTCCAAACGTTCATATCTTCTACATAAATTGTCCGAGATAAAATTCCTCACAATATGTACATCTCCATTGAATGGAAAACCTGTCTCTCGCAAGGAGAAAATCTGTACATCTGAAAAGAAGAGGCCCACAGGCCTTAATGGTCATCTGAGTATCATTGCCCACACAGGAAGTCTCATCTCCCACAGGCCTTAACGGTCACCTGAGTATCATAGCCTGTATAGGACATCTCATATTGTGCATTTAAGCCTTACTATGGAATCTTTTGTTCACGTTATCATCTTTCAAATTATGAAATTTTTAAAAGGAAATCATATTGCTACTTTTAATATTCAGTATGCTTGACCTTTGGACCCCAAATTCAATTGGGAACATCTTCGACCCATGGGTAGTCTATACACTCTAGGTAAAAAGGATAATACTCTAGAGCCTGGAAACCATATTGCTACTTCGATGTCCAGTGTGCTTGACCTTTAGACCCCAAATTCAAAAGGGAACATGATGGGTAGTCCATATGTTTGATACGGTGACTCTAGTAGATAGAAAGGAGAATGCTCTAGAGCCAAAAACCATATTGTTACTTTAATATCCAGTGCACTTGAACTTTGAACTCAAATTCATTAGGGAACATCTTCGTCCTATGGGTAGTCCATATGTTTGATAAACCATTGCGTCTAAAGACAGCCAGCCAGTAGGACAGACAGATGGACAATCCAATTCCAGTATAAAGTGGTTTTTTTTGGGAGGGGGGGGGTGTTGTTTAAATAATATCAATATGCCTTTGCATCAATAGCATTAAAGAAGATGCTTTTCAAATGTTTTTACATTCAAGTGACCTAAAAATGGTAGCTTCTTGAGATCTCTCCTGAAAATCCTTCATTTTTCATTGCAAATCAACATTAAGTTGTCTAACAGGCCATGACACCAGGAATTACCAAATGTAAATACATGTATAGAATACTGATTTCGATATTTTACAAAGTTTATTTTAAGACTTCCTTGATTTCCTAAAAGTTGAAAGGCCTGATTCTAGTTTGGTCTTTGGTGGAAGGTAAATGTAGACCAACACTCTGGACTCAGCTGCACGAAGGTTAGTTAACTTTAACTGACATTTAGCTTCCCATTAACTCATACATTTATATAGTGTTAACTGTCAGTTAAACTTAACTAATTCCGTGCAACTGGGTCCTGGTATATCAGAATGAAGAGGAAGGAAAGTCCTTACTATCAGTGTAGGGAGCTTCACGACTCTGAAAGACTTCCGTAAGAGCCTGGTATCCATTGAAATAAAGACAATGCAAACGAAATAAATTCACATTTTCATATTTATTATAAGATATTTAACAAGCCTGTATATACAAGTCTCACGCACAGATCTCAGTATTATAAATAAATCGGTCTCTTTCTCGACACTTTTATCTGTACATGTGGTCAGCCTGCAGGTTAGCTGCTATCTCTACCTCCCATTTGTCCCCATTACTCAGTAGCTTTTCTTTGTTGTACAGAAGTTCTTCGTGAGTCTCCGTAGAGTATTCAAAGTTAGGGCCCTGCAAATGTAGAATCAATCATGACACATATTAATCTCTTCATGCAAATAAGATTGACTAACAAACAAGATGTGTTTGTGAAACCACGGGAATGCCCCGTAGTCCACATGCCAGTGGAAGGAGCTTGTTCATAAGGATTAGGCATGTGAAATATGAAAGTTTATCCCTTACCATTCAAAAGTTACGGCCAATGTTAAAGTTTTTAAAATGTAGGTCAAAATTCAAGGTCAAAGTCAAACATTTTGGTACAGATAAAGGACTAGTCATAAGGAATACACATGTGAAATATGAATGCCCTAACTCTTGCCATTCAAAAGTTATGGCTAATTGTTAAAGTTTTTTGAAAAGTAGGTCTAAGTTCAAAATCAAGGTCAGGAGGTCAAAACGTTTTGTACCCAACGGAAAGGCTTGTTAATAAGAAACATACCTTGTGAAATATCAAAGCCCTAGTACTTATCATTCATAAGTTATAGATAAGATTAAAGTTTTTGAAAAGTAGGTCAAACTTCAAGGTCAATGTCAGGAGGTCAATAATGTTGGTACCCACGGAAAGGTCTGTCAGTGAAGGAACATACATGTGAAATATCAAAGCCCTAATACTTACCATTCAAAAGTTATAGCTAAGGTTAAAGTTTTTTGAAAAGAGGTCAAACTCAAGGTCAATTGTCAGCGAGGGTCAATATGTTGGTACCCACGGGAAAGGTCTTGTCATAAGGAACAATTACATGTGAAATATATCAAAATCAAGGCAGGAGGTCAAAACGTTTTGTACCCACGAAAGTCTTGTAATAAGAACATACCTTGTGAAATATCACAAGCCCTAGACTTATCATTCATAAGTTATAGATAAGATTTAAAGTTTTTGAAAAGTAGGTCAAACTTCAAGGTCAATGTCAGGAGGTCAATAATGTGGTACCCACGAAAGGTCTTGTTCGATAAGGAACATACATGTGAAATATCAAAGCCCTAATACTTACCATTCAAAAGTTTATTAGCTAAGGTTTAAAGTTTTTGAAAAAGTAGGTCAAACTTCAAGTCAATGTCAGGAGGTCAATAATGTTGGTACCACGAAAGGTCTTGTCATAAGGAACACATACATGTGAAAATATCAAAGCCCTAATACTACCATTCAAAAGATATAGCTAAGGTTAAAGTTTTGAAAAGTAGGTCAAACTTCAAGGTCAAGCTCAGGAGAGGTCAACAATGTTGGTACCCACGGAAAGGTCTTGTCAAAGCCATTCAAAAGTATAGCTAAGGTTAAATTTAAAGTTTTTGAAAAGTAGGTCAAACTTCAAGGTCAAGGTCAGGAGGTCAAAATTTTGGTACCCCACGGAAGAGTCTGTCATAAGGAACATACATGTGAAATATTCAAAAGCCCTAGTACTTACCATTCAAAAGTTATAGCCGAGGTTAAAGTTTCAGACAGGAATGACAGAAGGACAGAATGACAGACTGGACAAAAACAATATGGCCTCCCGATCTTCGATCATGGGGGCATAAAAAGACACATACAGCAATAATGCTGGGACACACAATTTTGATTTATTATAAACGTAATTGATTATATCCAGTAAGTTTATAACTATTCTATGTATTAAAACTACAGGAAATGTAATTCACTTTCACTGTAAGCATGAATTCATCATAAACGTTAATTCATTATATCCAATAAGTTTTATAACTACAGGATCACTGTAAGTGTGTATTCATTTATAAACGTAATTCATTATATCCAATAAGTTTATAACTACAGGTCACTGTAAGTGTGAATTCATCCAATAAACGTAATTCATTATATCCAATAAGTTTATAACTACAGGTCACTGTAAGCATGAATTCATAATAAGCATGTTAACTGTATCCATGTTTTACTCTATGTGTAATAATCACTTCACTGTAAGTGTGAATTCATTATAAGTATGTTCACTGTAACTGTGTTTTACTGTAAGTGTGAATTCATTATAAGTATGTTCACTGGAACTGTGAGATCTTTTAAAATATTCATATCGGTACTTGTAATAGTATGCCAACATGAAATTTAGCCAGAGAAGATCCTTTGAGCTTGTGGATCAGATGACACTAACCTCCACAATGGCATCCACTGGACACGCCTCCTGACAGAATCCGCAGTAAATACATTTTGTCATGTCGATATCGTATCGCGTAGTCCTTCTGCTTCCGTCAGCCCGCGTCTCGGCTTCAATAGTGATGGCCTACAAAAAGCAAAATACCCTTACTGACTGATTATCGATTTAAAAAATTATTTCTGTATCAGAATGAAACATGCTTACTAGGTTGCTGGTTACAACATAAGCTTCTTTATTTATATTGTAGATAAAATAAAGTTTAAAAGATGAAATATTTTATCTAGAAAAACAAAATTATAGAGTTGAACACTCCCTCCCCTCCAAGATATAATAAAAGTTACAAATACATGATAAACAAGTCAATCAACATGCTGATTTCTAAACTCTTGAAAAGTGTAACTCCTAAGCTCTCCAAATTTTATTGTGGTCCTGCAATTTTCACTAAGGAGTGAAAGGACTCTGATATTCAGCGATTGTAATCCCTGTAACAGGATCTCTCCAATGGCAGACGGTAATAGAAAATGACTACAACATGCAGGCTATGCTGTCCCCTGGAGCATTGTGTTTCACAAATAAATTGGTCTACAAGCCTTGAGATAGGGCTGTATCATACAGAGTACTTAACTGAGAGATTTCCAGATCAAAAATACGTACAACTGTCCAGTTACACTCTCACGAGCCAATCAGAATTATGTGTTTTGCCTAAAGAAATTTTGTGATATATTGCTTTCCTTGGGAAATGAAAATAGCTTCACTATAACCACGAATTAGCTGTAAAATCCCCCAGACTTTCATTATTGCACAATGTATTATCAGATTTAAGAAATCTTAGTTTTTTTCAATACCTGGGCTGGACAGATAGCCCAACAGTTTACATAGATGAATTATGATATTTGATAAATGTAGTGGGCCGGACAGATGGCCTCACAGAGTTTACAAGCATGTATTATGAAATTCAATATATGTAGTTTTGATGATACCCGGGCTGGACAGATGGCCTCACAAAGCTTACAAGCATGTATTACGATATTTACTAGATGTAGTTTTGACAGTACCTGTGCCGGACAGATGGCCTCACAGAGTTTACAAGCAATGCATCTCTCCTCGCCTGAGGGGTACCTCCTCAGCGCATGCTCTCCTCGAAATCGGGGACTCAGCGGACCTTTCTCAAACGGATAGTTCAGTGTGGCTGGCTCCTTAAAAAGCATTCCCAGCACAGTTCTCATACCTGTCAATCAAAACAAGCACAGTTCTCATACCTGTCAATCAAAAGATTGATTACTTACTGGTTAGCTCTGGCACTACAAAATCCATAACAGCATATATATAGCAGTACAACTACATATAAAATATTGTGTCTTTCAAAAACACTTCATTTCAAAAATTAGCAAAACTCAGTTGCATTCAGTAAACACACTTTGAAGGTTGTTAGAAGTTTTTTCCCTTTGCTTCTTTGGTCCTCATAGGTTTCAGCCATTTTTTAATTTGACCTTTGTTATAAATTCAGCCCTGAATAAATAGTATTAGCAACCTGAGCCACACATAAAACCACTCAAGGGGGAAGTATCAAAAATTTTGTTTTAATCATAATAATTTGATTCTGCAAGGAAAACTCAATGTACTATTTGTTCATAACTTAATACAACATGATGTTTTAAATAAAAATGAACCAACTAATACATTTGAACCGGTTATGACTGCATGGTCTGTATATTCTACTATCAATATCATTTTATGGCATATACACATTTGTCAAGTACTATGTCTTCATATAAAATATTACCATAGATTCTGAGAATCTTCCTTGTTTTTCCACAAAGTCATAAAACATATAAACAACTATAAATAAGATTTATTTTCAAAAGTAGAGAAGTACTTTGTCTATCGGAATCAGCAAAATGTTATGTTATTCAACTTAATTCAACGAATCAAAGTCTACTACAGCCAAACTTAATTATTTCGAACTTGATGGGAGCAAGAAAAAACTTCGCCATGGATTCGAGATATTGAGAGTAAAAATGTTCAGAAAATAGGTGGTTGGGACCTCCAAATCATTTTGACATAACCATGGTATTTGAGATATCAGTGTTCAAGATACTGAAGTTCAACTGTATATGTTCACACATTGCATAACGTGGTGCATACATACAAACATTTAATATTCATTTATTTGCACCGTGAATAACATCTTACAGGCATTGCAATTAATGAATCACAAAATTATAACATCAAAACTGGAAAACTCATCCTCTTTAATTCAACAACATTATCAGTCACTTACCTGCAACAACTTCCTGAGCAAAGGAATACATCACAAATCTGTTTGTCATAGCTTCTATTGTCACCTCTGGTTCTTTTCTTGATACAATAACTAACAAAAAAAGTATGATAGTAGAAGACTTACAGCTGTTTTGGGTGATTTAAATAATGATATAAACAAGCATATATCACATTTCATAAATAATCTGGAATCACATTATATATATATGACTTCACAATAAGTTATTGATTTTACTATAATTACTAACTAATGTCACAGTTGACAATATCTTTAACTGTCAAGAGTATTTTTGATCTGTATCATTCATAATAATTAAAAGTACTTACCATATTTATTTCTGTTTTGAGATACTGAAAATGCTCTGGTGGCATGACCAATGACTTTGTTGGACTGACCTGCCAGGACAATAAAGCATGTATGATAAAAGTTGAGAGATAGCTTTTAAACTTATTCATACAAAGTTGTGATTAAAGTCTAATAATACAAAGCGAAAATTCTAATACTACGTTACATGTACAACATTGAG
>CAJDSM010072707.1:0-30276 GCA_903981925.1 Ostrea lurida
GTATTTATTACTAAGTATGTAATAAAAAATAGTACACATACATTAAAATGTGAAATATTAATATGTGTAATTGATGTCAGATAACAAGTGCTTATGAGAGGTTTTATCACCCTCCCCCTACTTTTTTAATAATTTTATCCAACATGGTCTTTTGATCTGCTCCTCACCTTTCAAATGAAAAGTAAAAGTGAAAATAAAGAAAATCTTCAAAGAATACTTATTGTAAGTTCATTCTATCTAGACTTTGTGAATAACTTTGATAGAATCTTGTGATCACTATATTAATGGCAGCATGACATCATATTTTCATGCAAATTTTTATCATCTTCCTTTTAGAGTGATATTATTGCTGGATCTTTCAATGCATTAATAACAGATGATTATTTCCATACAAATATTCTTAATTCAGAATTAATCTGTAAAAGTTCTAGCCAAAAGCATTAATGGGTTTTGATATCTCTGCAGTACCCATGATATTGCTTGGGACTCGTTTAGTCGTCACGGCTGATGGTTCGGGAATTATCAGGGGGTGATGCTATTGTGCTTGATCAATATTTAGTTTTCAGTTCTTGTACAGACATCATATTTTAATAGATTTACATTTTAGATTTCAGCTAGATAGGATTACCCTCTGAAATTATCATGAATGCAATACAGAGGCAACCTAATATATTATATAATGGGGAAAATCAAATATTTGTTTCAAGATTACCCACAAATGTACAAGGTTTCAGTTTTGCATAAAATCATGAACAGGTTTGAGTCAACATCATTAATGGAAGAATTTGTGTAATTAAATAATTTCCCATTTCCTGTCCAAACATAGGAATGACCCACACATGGAATATTGTTTGCTTACCCTGTCTGCAGATAGAGCACTTGAGCCAAATTACAACCCTTCATTCGACTGTGCACCACTGCTCTCTTCATTTTCAAACTAAGTAAAGTCCTAACTGAATGAAATTTTATAACCTTTTAAATGTATACTACTGGTAATATGTACCTGAGGATCTATTGGACTCGACTTGAAGGTAGACATACTAGGGCTGCTGCTCGGATGACGGAAAGACAAACTGTCGTCTTCCAGAGAAAAGCTGACTTCTTTTCGGTTTCGGTTGAAGTCTCTGTGAGGTATGATATGGTCTGTTGATCCTCTGGAGGAGGAAGACCGAGTACTGCTGTTGCGAGCCATTGTTTCCATGATTTTCATCTCCTCCATGTTTTTGGCACGATAGTTGTGCTTCTTGACGTCTGCTCGCCTGATGACACAGATGGTGATGATGATGGCAACAGACAAAACAAAGGTTACGATAGCAATCACTATGGCAATGATGAGGTTTTGAGGCTCATCTTCTACTATCTTTTGAGCCACTGCTGTAGTGTTCACAAATTTTATATGGATTGAAAACAATTGACGAGATGTCTTCTGCTGCACAGATCCTTGGTCAGTTGCCGTTAGCAGAAGATCATAAATTCGAATTTCATAGATATGGATTTTTCTGGCTAAAAATATTTCTCCAGAATAAGTATCAATCTTAAATAAATTATCTTGATTTCCTTCAATGATGTTGAATCTGATTTCTGCATTCACATCTTTGTCAGGATCAACAGCAATGATAGTAGCGACAATGCTGTCGACTTTGGCCAAGTACGATAAATTGACCGAGTAGTTGACACTGTTAGGAAATACGAATTCTGGTTCATTATCATTGATGTCTGTCAGCCTCACTATGACTGTAGCACTGCTGCTTTTGGAAGGGACTCCATTGTCCCTAGCAATAACAGTGAAATTGTACTCCTCAATGTGTTCTCGGTCAAGTCTCCTAATGTTTTTAATTTCTCCATTTGGTTTCAACAGGAAAGGCACTCTCCCAAGTGAATGACTGTCCATGACAAAAGTCACATTTCCATTTTCACCAGCATCTTCATCTTTAGCCTTCACAAATCCAATGGTGGTCAAATTCGCTATTTCTTCTGGGACTCTGAATTCAAAGACATCAGAATCAAAATATGGTGTGACGTCATTTTTGTCCAAGATGGTCACCAGAATTGTTGCTGTGGCAGTCAATGCAATTGGGTTGCCTCCATCAACAGCAATGACAGTAAAATTGAAATGGCTGATTTTTTCTCTATCAAAAGAGTGTCTGGTTGTGATTATTCCGTCCACTGGGTTTGCAATTCTGAAGTCCATTTGACCATTGGGATTGATGTAGTAGCGGACCTTCGCATTGGGACCTTGGTCATTGTCTGTTGCACTTACTTTGACCACTACAGTTCCATTGGGTTGATTTTCATAAATCTCACATGGATAGATTTTGTTGATGAATTGAGGAGTATTGTCATTTTCATCCTGAATCTGTACTTTGAAGCTCTTTGTTGAATTCAAGGCAGGAGATCCACCATCTTCACAATACACAGTGACGATGTGCTCAATAATGTCTTCCCGATCCAAGGTCCCATTCACTACTACCTTAAACTCATTTGGTGTGTTTTGCATGGGTTGGAGCTTAAAATAAGGATTATCTACGATATGACAGGAAACATGGCCGTTGATTCCGGTGTCAGCATCCTTTACTTCCACGTGAGCCACGATGTCTCCTCTGTTGGCGTTTTCCTTGATGATGGCATAGTCATACTCAGACAGAACGTTGATGCTGATTTCTGGAACGTTGTTGTTGGTATCATTGATGTTGATAATCACTTGAGCCTGACTGCTTTTCCTGGATGGTTCACCATTGTCGATGGCTTCCACAATAATCTGGTACGGAGTTAGGCTGTATTCTGGAGGACCCACAAGCTTTATTTCCCCTGACGCTGCATTCATTTGGAAAATGTTGATATCATCCGTCTGAATTGTGGCAAATCTGTAGGAGACCTCCGCATTGCGACCAATGTCTCCATCATTTGCAGAAACTTGCACAATAACAGAATTCATTGACATGTCCTCTTTAATGGTCACATTGTATGTATGCTGAGTAAATATTGGAGCTTTGTCATTGATATCAGTGACTGTGATATTCACGGTAAGGGTTCCAGATTTTGGTGGATCTCCCCCGTCTAAGGCACTGACATAAATAGTATATTTCTCCACTAGTTCTCGGTCCAACGATCGAATAAGCCTTAAATTGAGATCGGAAGTACCGTCCAGTTTGGGAATTGTATCCAAAGCAAAGATTCCAGAATTCGGAACCATTTTGTATTGTGTGATGGAATTGTTTGGTCCCATATCAATGTCTGTAGCTCCCAAAAGTGGAAATGTAGAATTGATGAATGATCCCTCAGACATTTGTAAAGATATTGAAGTTTGAGGAAACGTAGGGGCGTTATCATTGATGTCTTCTATGTGAACTTTCACATCTATCGTATGAAAAAAATTTCCACTTCTAGCTGCAATTCGCAAATCTTTTTCACATTTTCTCAAATGAGGACAGAGCACTTCACGATCAATTTTCATCTTTCCACTCAAAATTCCTGAACGAGGATCAATTTCGAAAATTTCCTGACTGCCTCCGATGAAGGAGTATTCCATCCTTTGTAACACTTCCTGTGTGACTCCTGGCATAGTGGAAATATTGGCATCTTGTCCGATGTTTCCGATGAAATAAATAGGGTCCCGCTCTTCATTTACGAAGTATACAAGTGTTGCAGACGACAAATGGAGGACGAAAAACAAAACAAAAATCTGCAGCATCATGATGATTTGGCGGACATCACAGCATGTCAGAACGAAAGGAAATGCACACACACGCAGCCACCTTTTTCACACTGAATTGCCTGTCTCTGGTAAAATCGTCATCAATCTGGAAAAACAGACGGACCAACATTAAATATTGACAAAAAACCTGACCGCACTAGTTTATACATTTGGACTTAAATCACCCTTATCCCTCTTATTTTTTCCAATCATGTTTAAAATCCATACATAATGGTAAAGCGAGAGCCGCCATGCAGCATATCCTCATAAAGTTGACAATTTCTTGCCTAATGCGGAGTCTTTGTGTAGTAATTCCTGACTAAATAGGATCAGAAAACTAACTGTGATTCTTATATACAAATTTATAAACTCCAAATCTCCATTCTACAAGCGCTTTAAACAAGGCTTTCAATACATAACTCTTTAATATCATTTGAGATTGTAGAATTAAGCCATTACTTTAGTATGTACTTCATGACATGTACAGTTTAAGATTGCTATGATGCATTTCATTAAATTTGCTTGCTGATATACTTCTAAAAACCTGATTTTTATCACCATTCATCGTTTTCACCATTTTGTAATCCATTTCCTATTTCAAATGCTAATAGCACTACATTACATACTTTCAATCATTAATTCACCTTCAGAATTCAATTTCTACTTGAGCAATAACTTAATCTTTGAAATAATTTTTTATCTATTTTTTTTTTTTTTGGTGAAATTACTGAAGTAAGAAGTTTTTAGAATTTGAATTAAAAAACTACCCTTAGAGAGAAAAACATTTACCAATCCATGTCGAGAATAGCTGCCAATTAATTCCCTTCCTCTTTTGTTCATTAATTAGGCAAAACATAAGGTTAAAAATTTAAAATGAATAAAAAAATAAATATACTGTACCACCCGATGGTTTCCAATTAACACTACATTAATTGTCCACTCTCATTAGGACTGATCAACTGTTCACTTCTGAGCCCAATTACTCTTTCTTGTTAATTAATAACCTCATAATTACATTACACATTTCTAATTTTGTTATTTTTAAACAACTTTTCCTTTCATTTGGATAAGAAAAACCATGCACAATAAAGTTTTTCAAAAAGTTTTCCAGAAAATTAATTCCAAACAATACTGGCTGATGTCACCTTTAAAAAGTCTTTTGTTGGGAACTTTGTGTCAATTTCATTTTCTTTTATTCTTTTTGTTTTATTTTCTGTCTCTAAAGAGTTAGGCATTATCTGATGTGACACATGAAGTGTTCAGAAAACACAAAAGAGACAAAAGATCATAAATGTATGGGCAATTCTGTTTTCGATTTCTCTTTCTCTCTCTTTGGTAAATACATGCATGGTTTTAATTTTTCAGGCATAAAAAATAAAAGTTGCAGCAATACAAATAACATATTATAGTGCTAAATAATATTTATTTACTTTTCTTAAAAAATTCCTTTTATTCCCATTTGTAAATTTAAAAAAAAAATATTTTTAAAAAGTATAACATTACCTCTAAGCTGGTACAGAAAATATATGATTTTAAATCCAATACAAATATTTAATGTTAAAGTTCACTGGAACGAGTTGTTATGAATTAAACATAAATGTCAAATATACACCCATCTTTCCAGTTGGATTATCAAACACTGACCCATGTCCAACAAATCATAACTGAAATTACACGATACTTGTCACCATGGCAATGTCATGAAAATGAATCATCTGCAAATAAACTCAGGAGTTTTAAAGTCAATCTCCCTCAGATTAAGTAACAGCAAGAGGCTGTAAATTTCAGGTGGGAATGTTCTGAATTGGTCATTAGAAGTAATAGATTTACTGAGGACAAGGGATCTGGCTATGTCATCCTACAGAGAGGACAAACAAATGGCATTCTTCTCAACAGTAAAAGGGGATTAAATATTATCCCAATCTTCGTGAAATAAATAGGTTATGTGTATCGATATTATCACCCTAAGTCAACTTATGTAGTAAACTGGACTTCCTTAATCAAACAGCAGAGCAGATAGAGGGGCTAAAACAAAGCTCATTCACAGGTGTGAAGGGATACACTCAAAGGGCAAGATGACCCACACTGACCAGTGCAATTGGTGGGAAATATTGCACAGAATCAATCTGCATGATATAACATAACATCATGATTGGACCTTCATTTGAACAGAGCAAGTTTAAATTGGTCAAAGAGACAGATGATATATGCAATGTGCCCTACACAAACTGGGACCATCTGCCAATCTAATACAGTCCATAGCATATGTAGAATAAAATGTAGAATAAATAGGACTTTGACCCTCAATATCCAAATTGTAAGTGAAAGGAATTATAGCTCTGAGGGGTGAAAACAATGTCATTTCAAAGGTGTGACCCACAACACAGACAGACCAAAATGACCCCTGAAGCCCAGTCAATTAACACAAAATCTGTCTCCATTTCATATGGTCTCCATCTTCTTCCCACTCTGTAACTCACCTGTACCAGATTGGAACATACGCAGCGAAAATGAAGCTCCACAGAGTTAATTACTGTTTACAATGGGCAGTAGAAATGAGGCCTGGGTGTTTATGATGGAAATAAACAAATTTATGATTAAAAGAAGAAAAGATGAAAGAGAAGGTTCCATTTGGATGTTTAAACTATCCAATGGTGACAGGTATTTGTCAAAGTTTCATTTGGCCCAAAGCTTTGAGCAGTGAAATTGGAGGTATTACCAGTTGTCATTTACAGACATACCTAGCAAACATTCTAAGTGTACATTAACAAAGGACAGCATAATTTAAAATGGACTTCAAACTCTAAGTCAGAAAAATTGTCATTCACATCTGTCAAATTCAATCTAAAAGCTGCATGATGCAATTTTTTTTTTACAATTTTTACTTAGAACGAAAAAAAAAAAAAAAAAAAAAAAAATTAGGAATAGAATTGCTTTTTTTTTTTTTTTTACCTGAAATTCGGTAGCAGCACTTGCTCATCTTTTAAAAGTCCAACTGAGTGTCAGGATAAAATTCATTTAATGGATGAACAGCTAGAGTTGACAGACCACCAACTATATTATTTTCTGGTGATTAACTCCTTATGTAAACCAATAATCATTAAATGGGTGTTCAATGTAATCCCCGAAATTTATACAGTGCCACTTTTAGCCCCAAGAACTCCGTCTGCATGCATCAAGTAGCAGAATTTCACTTCGCTGAACACTGCAGGAATTTCATTGGTTATATTCTTAAAACCTTGTTACAGTATTAATTATGGGGTTAAAGAAATTGATAGCAGGAGCTAGGAAGACTACCTGTAGAGAGAAAAATCAACAGAATTACCCGAGGGGCCGCAGAGACATGGTGTACATGAAACTGAGACTAATCAATGCTCAATCTTTTCTTAAATTTCAATAGATGCCAGCCCCTTAACTTCAATTTTATAAAAATATCCTTTGGATAGGTGAGAATGATCCCTCATGTTCTTTTGAACTTTATCTGTAAAGTCTATCAAAATGTCACTTTTGCGTTGACACAGCATGATTAGCAAAACACAGCAGCAGATGCAAAGGTTCATTAATCTTGTTAAAAAATCTAAATTTTTACAGATTAAAAACATATCTGATTGATTAAGAACAAACCCACTTTTATCAATGAGTCTGGTCAATATTTTTCATAAATGCCAAACATTTACCCAACTAATTCAATGCCATCAATGATAAATTTAGAATTGTCAAAATAAAAACCCTGAGAACATATGTAATCTTTGTTCACAGTTTGCATAAGGCACCTTTCGATATTCATCATTTTATGACAGAATTACAAACAGTAAGTCTCTAACAGACAAACATACACTCCAAGCTAAATAAAACTTCAGATTGTATAAACTTATCTTTCAAACCTTCTAAATATTTACTTGATATCTTTTTTGCCCTTGATATTAATATTTTTTTAAACTGAACCAAATCTGATCCTGATATAACACAGGGGAGCTATATATATAAATTTTAATTATTGATTATACAAATTAAGAAACATTGTTTAGATACCAACTTATAGTGTTTAATTTTGGTCCACACTGTCTTCGTAATGTTCAGAGATCTATTCCCAGTACAACATGTAGTACAATATATATAAAAGGAAGACTTGCAATGAATGACAAAAGTTAAGACATGAAGTCCTTTTTGCCCATCATCTGATTTCATGAAGGGACAACACACCATTGCATGGGGTTCTGGAATAGTCTTAATTCATTTCTAGGGAAGCCACTTTACCCAAAGGCCTGTCAAAATTGCACAAATTAGTCAAAGAATTGTGGAAAAGTTTCTTTCAAACAAAAAATTCCTTTATTTGTCTTTTGGGTGCTTTGACTGGGTGTCATTGAACAATTACTCAAACATCACAAAAAACAGCAGGTTTGTTTGTTTGTGAAAAAATACACCCAGCAGAATTCAATTAAAATCACAGCAATTCTTTTTCATGGAATTAAATATTTTCACAACTAAGCCTTGGACATCTCAGCAGTATAACCCTTAGAGAAAACACCTCTCTACAGCGAAGTCCCTCTCACCAACCTGTGAAAACTGTCCGAAACTGTCCACAGATTAGCACATTTGTACGTTACCTGTAATTATGGCAAACTTCTTATCAGACCACACAATAACAAACTTAATTAGTCTCAGTTAAAACCTGTAAACATCCTTTGATACGCCATCAACCTTTAGATTAGTGTTTCTCTAAACCTTCTGTTAAGGGTAACACAAACTCATCTCTCTGAGAACATTGTTTGACCGAGAAGGGAGGCCTCACCCTATTTCATCCATTTTGTTGTTCAACATTCAGTGTTAAAAGTGATTTTCATTTCCCCCCAAAAGTTTTGTAATCCAATTTGATTAACAAGGGAAAGGCAAAAGTTTGTATAAGCATATTTCAATTTTTTTTCTCTCAAATAGTTCCTGTAAAATGCGTTTAAAAAGTTGATATAAATAATGTTAATTCATTTCAAATACAGGGTGAGTATATTGATACAAACAAAAAGTGAAGGTGATGTACTGTAAAGATCAATGTCCAGCAGAAGGCAACATGATCTGGTCCTTATAAGCCCGCAATGGACCAGAAACAAGGACCAAGGCTCCATCAAAGTCAAATTTCATCACAGTACTAACCCATTCAAGCTGCTAATGAGACTTTAATGAAACTTTAGAATCACACAATTACTTTGCCAGAGGCTGAGACTAGAGAATTCGAAATGGGTCACAACTGTTTACCCAAAATGGCTTTCATCTGTGGCCATTTTTCAAAAGAGGTATACAGTTGAGTCACAGATATAACAAGATTTAAATCTTAAAGAATATCATATATTTATCCAAAAGTTGACATGAAGAATGAAATCAAAATAAAAAGGTATTACTAGCTTTAAAGTGGTTGTAGAAAATGCAATTGTTAATTTTTTTCTCACAATGTTTTAGATTCAACTCATTTCTAGCCTTGCTACCCAAGCACTTTGATTCTGTTATGCATTAGCAACAAGATGGAAAATCAATTCATATTTGTCATCTGTTAAAGCTAATTATTTTCCATGAAGAGATATTCAAGGGCTAACAAATCATTACAAATTAACATCATTGATTATGGAATAGTCAAACAATGGCCCGTGGCTACAATGATTGACAGCTGACCAGATGACCATTGCAGCAGCACAATGACCATTTTTCTGGATGGTAGACTTCGTGCTAGGGGAGCTGGTGTCACCATCATATTCAGGGGACATGAAAGTGACACATGGGACTTCACTCTGTCACTGATCATCGGCATGGCTGAAAGAGGAGATTGGATTTCAAAGAGTTCAGATTTGGTGGAACTGTTATGAAATTAATGAAAATAACATTACAATGCAGTCATCTGTGAAAAAAGGATGAGGGAGGGGGAATTATATAACCTCGTAGTATTCTATCATAGTCAAATTAGAGTAGGGAACTCATTGTCATAACGAGACACTTTTCCTCAATTCATTTTCCAATATAATCAATATTGAAATCTACAGACATAAAACCGAATTAAAATAATTTTTTTTTAACTTGACGACCCTGTCTTTTTTTAAGCTGTCTGCGTTGTTTGGTCCAAATTTACCAAATTATGTTTGGACTTACATAGAGTACAATTTTTATGTCCAACACACCCACATTTTGTGAGGCTAAATGTCAAGATTTTAATATTGATACATGTATTAATTTGGCAACTGAATGATGAATGACTCCATTCAAAGAAGAAAGAAATATTCTTTATGAAAGCAGTTGAAGGTGTTAAATATGTAAACTGAACATGTGGCAAGGTGAACTTTATATTTAAACTTGCACTATTGCGCAAAAACGTGAATAAACTTCTGCAAATTCATGCAGAAAAGTATATGTAATGTGTCTGTATTTTGGGTTCAAAGCATTCCCTAAAATCCAATTTCTCTTTAAGTAATCATTAATTTGGCGTTATTTCTGCTTCATTTCAAGGCTATAACTGTAGCAAATCCGGAATTAAATTCACTATGACCCGCACTAGCCCATACAAAATGTCCCGACAGATATTTCCGAGTCATTTTTACTTTGTGCCAAGCGGAATCATTAGAGTTTATATTTCCCCATAAACTCGTGCAACAAATATGGCTTTCAACTGACATGCTTGTAAATTCTTTTTAGAAATGGAGTCATAAAGTGTTCAAATCCAGTTTTATTATCTGCTTGATTAGCAACACAAAGGAGCAAATCCTGTTTTTATTAAAGTTAATAAAAAGACTGCAGTTAATGTATTGAAAGGGTCTGTTCATTAGCTCTGAGGGGTCCCCAGCGGACTTAAACCTCAGAAAAAGTTTGCAGTCATATATCATTCTATGTCATATTGTTTTCTTATGCCAAATCTTTGTAATTAGTTTCAATGAATGAGGATCAGTGGCTTTCTACATCTGTAGAGTTTTTATTTTGGGTTTCCGCTGCTTTCCCGCCAGTCACCCAGTGCGTACTTCAGTGCTATTTAAAAAGTCTCCTACCGATTTATATCCGCAATGTAATTTCGTATTATTGCACATTGTTTCACAGAATTATGGCATATTTAAAATAAAGGATGGATTAGGAAAAACTAATCAAGCTATGAACTTCACCTGCTTAATCCGTAATTCCGTTAATAAATCCCTTGTTATTTAAGGAAAAGTAGATGTAGGAAAATGTGCTTTGAATTTTACTTACAGATTTGGAGAATGTTCAAATTATTGGTATTTTTCTATAATTGTTCTTAAGTCAAGTAATGATGGCCATCAGCTATATTATTTTTAATTCCCAGTAAATAAGGTAATATTCATGATTTGTATTAATTAAGTACATTTAAAATACATGTAGGCACAAAATGCTTTGTTTCTTAGGTAAAGGTAAATGAGAAAAACTTTAGGGCCTCAAAAGAAATGTCATTATGCACAAGTTATATATAACAGCTATATTGCAACTTTTCATAGATTTTTCCATATTCTGTCAATAGGAGCTATAGGCAGTCTAAAACACAAGGTAAACTTCTTGTTAGAACAATTTTTAAAAAAGCTTTTAGGCCAAATAATTAAAGGATGACCCATAGGAGAGTCAATAAGTAGCCCTACACAGAGGCTCTGAGAACGTCCATCATCATTGTCCACCGACTGCCCGGGGGGACACTGGACATTGTCCTTCATTTCCTATTGGCTGATCCCTCGTAAAAATTTAATTCTCTTACACAATGGCTACGAAAAAGATAAACATGTCCTATATTATGAAAAGAATTAAGAGTTTTAATCCCCAAAATGTTTATTGTTGTTTCGCACTGTTCAGATTTGCCGTCATTAGTCGGAAAGCCTTGTTGAAGAAAAAATCTGTTTAAACAGGCAGTAACAATATCATTGAGTATTTTTATTTCTTTTTGTGCACCACATGATTGATATTTTTAAAAGGGATATTCAGATCAATGCAGAGTGTATATACATGTAGTGTTCAAAGCATGAAAAGTAAACAAAGGGTAAATGCACAACAATAGAAGGACATAATGCATTGGTTTTGAATTTCCTTATGATTTCTAACTATACAGTTAATGTTGGGTATTGGTATATATTCAATCATTTAATATTTCACAATGACAAATCATATCACTTGGCTTTCTTAGATCTTAGGGACTGTGAGATATGATACAAAATGGTATATTAGTTAACTTTTACGTGTTATAGAATTAGGATATATGAACATGTAGAAAAGGAAAGGAGAAAAGAGTCTTTGGATCATGAACCTGGTACCATTTTATTGCTATTTTAAAATGATCTATTCCCTGAGCTATCAATCATACTAATAATTTGTTACAATATGCAATTAAACTGTTTCGGAACTTATATATTTTAAAAGACAGAATTGTCACATTATGACCTTAATTATAATGCAAAATAGAAGGTGGTACAGACAATTTTGGTACATGTTTAAGGTTTTCCTCTTTTTTTGCTTAATTACAGGAGTATACAGGAAATGAATGGAAACCTTCTCCTCCTTAAATTACCATAGATAATGTACAAACAATTACACAGAACATTGACTTTGTGTGAAATTTTTTAATTTCTGCCTTGATAAAATCTCGAATTCAGTAGTTAAGTCAGGAAGATAGCATCACTGCACTGTGTGACTCAGCACGGCAGCAGAAAAAGGTCACTCCAGGAAAGAAAAGCCATATTGTTTGTGACATTATCCATATTGACCACTGAGCTCAGATGAAGGTTTAAGGGCCATATGATGCACAGCAGGTATTCAACTAAAGAGGAGACCTTAAAGTTTGCTAATGCATGCTCTGAAGCTTTTAACACAAAATCAATTTTCCTATTGAAAATTACTTCTTGAATAATTTACATGCTAATTTTTAGCTTCAATAGTTTTTAATGAATTATAAATATTTATACATCTTTTGTTTCTATAAACAATACATCATTTAGTTTAAATGAGTTAAAAAAAAAAAGAAAACTTCCAGCTTAAAAGATTGTTTTATAGTAATAGGCATTGTATAGCTTCGTGATCAAACCAACAGAGGACCACTAAATATATATGGTACATGCATGTACATCTATTTTTAGTTTTAAAANTGTTTTATAGTAATAGGCATTGTATAGCTTCTGATCAAACCAACAGAGGAGCACTAAATATATATGGTACATGCATGTATATCTATTTTTAGTTTTAAATATCAATTGAAAACTAAATTTTAATTCAGTGAAATTGTCTTGTCATTGAGTCCTGTTGGTTTAACTTTTCCACAAAAATGAAAATCATTCACAAAACAAAACAATAAAAACTGGGTTCCGCTCTCTGTGATGACTTCATCAGTTGACCGCAGAAAAAGAAACGTTATCAGATCGCGAACTTCCAGTGTATTTAAAATGATCTCCACGCAGTCACTTTTACAACAATCACACTCATTAGTAGTCATTCTACAGTATTCAGAATTATCTACCCAGTAATACTGTCTGGCCTTCACACAACATTGCATTTCGTACATCAATTTATCCAACCGCAACCATTGTTAAAAATCTAGCATTCCTCATTGATTAGTAAATATAAACAACTCACATCCTCCAATATTCGTTATATTTCTTTCTTTTTTTTTTGTTTTTTGTTAAATGGAATAATTTTAAGGACATATAGACTAAAAGCCATCAATCATTTTTAATGATAGACATTTTAAAATGTACATGACTTTCAATAATGAAAGATCTTTAAAATCAATTTAATTTTTGATAATTTAAATGAAATAAAAGCAGACAACTTACTCTGTATTATTGACAGATGACTTCTTTTTTTCTCGTCCATTCAAACACAACACATTTTAGCAATTTTCAAGCTGTTTTAAAAAATGTTACTCCCAACCAAGCTATGCCAAGTCATCTGATTGCTTTAAGCCCACTTCATATGGTTCATGAAAGTTGAATGAGAGGCAAAACACTGATGACAGTCGATAGAAAGGATACGAAGGACTGGCAAAGGCACATTGTTTTATCCACCGAAGACACACGTCTTAAATTTTCAACAAGCAACACACCTGTAAGCCCACAGTATTCAAATGTGGGACTTTATCACTTGTACTATCAGTTTCACCTATTTTAAACTTTGCTTAAAAAAAAATTCAAATCAGTTTATGACTGACTTCAGAAAACAAAGGATCAAGTGCACAATGAAGAAAATGAGTTGTAAATATGTCGGAAAACTCCCCTATTGAACCAGTCACCTGTTCCGAAAAAATCCGCAAGATCATGAGGACCCATAAATACCTGAGAAAATGAAGGCAATTTGTCTGCACTATCATCCTCCCTTCTACCCATCTCTCTCTTTGAATTAAAATACCTAGAGCAACCCCTCCTTCTGTTGTTTAAGACTCCAAGAATTTGAAATGTCTTGCCGCATCTGAAGGCTTGAGTCTATACATACACCGAGTGAATTTTGCGTTTGCTCCTAATTCTTTTTTCATGTAGCTGAACACATTCAGGGAAAGTTTATGTCGGAGTTTTTATGATCTGTGTTTGACTCTCACCATGTTGAACCTAGCATTTATTAGCCAATTAAATAGGTATTAGGTTAGAAGTAAAATTTCATACCACATAAAATGTTCATAAAATTTCTGAGCAAAAATTTTGCAGAAATTCATGAAAGAGAGATTGGGTGAAAATGTGACCCTTATTTAATCAAAATGGCTATCTTATGAAAAAGACGTGATAGGGAGGGCACATAAAAGAGAGGCTTCATTACAAGATTGGGTTTCTTTGACCTGATGCAGGACATGATAGCAGGACATTAATGATAACACTGAAAGTTTTAAAACCAAGAGTGACAATCATCGAAGACCTTAGTGACAAAACTTAGAAAACATATGCAGACTTTGACGATCGCCCGTTGACAAAAATGAACACCGAGATAACCTAATGGCATCGAAAATAAATGTCACTGTCAAGACATAAAAATCAGAAACTTACCTTCTTCAGTGTTGGTTATAATAAAGAGATTTTTCTCCAATTTCAGGAATAGAATTGAATATAAAGTTCACCCCTTTACATAGAATGTCCACAAACATGTATGCAATGACAGCTCCAACATCTAAAAATCGAAATAAAACCAATACAAGCAGCCAGGCTTAAAAACCTATCACCTTCCATATCCCATTGTTTCCTGCTTTCACTATCATTGGGTCTCCACAAACTATTGGAATCTGATGAGGCATGTCTTGTTCAGCAAAGCACAACCACATATTTCTAAAAAATTACTGTCACCAAAGACAATGGAAGTAAGTTTTCAGTCTGATGAAATTGTATTATTCAGACTGTACATACCGAGTCCACATATATCAAGTTTCCTTATCACAAGGCTACATTGAATGATCCCATAAAGCATGTTCTGTTTTGCCTTAAACAATTCTTTGACTCTTGTTCATTAAAAACATATTTTCCCCAAATTTTTAATGGTGGTTATTATTAAATTTCACTCAATACAATCTTTAATTTGTGTACCCGTTACATTTATCTACAATTCTTAATGCAACATCAAAGGAAAAAAGAGATTTCACCTTCGAATCATATTCCTTGCAATGCACTATTGAACTCAATTACACAAAATCCACTTGAATCCTTTATAGTTGCCGAGGTATTTGAGGTTTTTAATGCTCCAGTATTTCTAATATAAAGATCATTTTCCCTATTTTCATGTAATTTTCCAAGCTTGAATGCATTGGACACAGTTCAGAAATGCTGAATGAAAAGCGAGAGCAGCTACTATATTGATAATGCTATCATGCTATGACATCACTTTTTCAGATAGGCAAAAAATTAGTTTTAATGGATTAAATGATGGATTACAGTAAATTGAACCTACAAAGACCCAGTCCCCTGCCATCTAAAGGCTGCACAGCTGAAGGGGTTGGTCAGAGTTTATTTCTATATATAGTTAATTTACACAAAATCCACTAGTATCCCTTTGTAGTTGCCAATGTATTTGAGATTTCTAATGCCCCTATTGGCCCTTACTGTAACCTGGTATATGAGCGGGGCCATTATTTGGGTAAATATAGTATTCATTCACCTACTTGATCCCTCCTTGTTGTGGAAAACAGAATTAATGAAAATGTGCTATCCAATTCTTTTGCATATATACTAGACTAGATGTCACATCAATAAGAGAGAAAAGAGGCACCAAGGGGCCATTAGATCTCTATTTAATTTCACCAAAAAATATCAAGTCTCTCAATGCTGACTTTCAGAAAAATTGGAGTGTTAGTGTGAATGAGTTTCAATAATTAATGAGAGATGCTATCGGACTCTCAAGGGATTCCTTCATATTCTTAAAATATTGGATGATGTCATGAGGCATCAGTGTTCACATTTCGGGATTTACCCCTCCAAAATAGGATATTGGATATTATAGATTTCTGTCCCCTCCTTATCAAACAGACTGAATGACTGGTGCTGCTCCCATTAACAAATAAGATATTTTGATACATTTGAAAATTATCGAATATCGTGAGAAGGGGAAAATTTTGTGATATTCATCGCTGCATTAAACGCATGAACAAGATACAGCATTCAATGACTCGATTTTACCATTAGGCTGACTGATAATGAAAAACATTCAGTGCAGTATCTCCGTCAATTCAGCACAATTTCCATTCTAAAATTTCTGAGGAAAATATTTCCTCTGATTAAACAATCACATATAAAGGTTGATAATAATCATGGTTCAAATTTCAATAAAACTTGATCAGAATTGTGGAGGAACATTTTTTTTTTTAACTTATTACATAACTAGAATTTCCATTCGTTAGTTTCCAAGATTGGATGACAACAGATAATTGACAAGTAGTTTGTACCTTAGGCTGTCTAACTCTACATTACACACCTCCGAAGCTTAAAAACCCTATAATTAACACTGAGGGATGTAGCGGGAAGCTATATGCTGGGGATTAAGAGGAACTATTCGTCTACAGCAAAATACCCCCTTAACTTCGTTATACCATTCCAAAATACACAGGTGGCAGAATTCTAAGGAGAGAAGATGGATTCAAACATTTAAATAAATCTTGGCTTAAAACGTTATAATAGTTTATTGTTATAAGGGAACTCGCAACATTGACTCATCATGAAATTTAAGCTTATCCGACCCCCAAAGAGAAGATTTTTAGATTTTATTAATCATCAAAAACTTATAGTGAAGGATTCATTAGAAGTTGACATTGAATTTCTACGAAGGAATGAACATCTAGTCCATTTGTATTATGGGAGTCTATATAACGGAAGGGAGATAATTTGCTTTATCCACATTAAGCCGACTTCTAAACCATGATTTCTTGTTTTTTTTTATGTTCTTCACATAATACAAATCAAATTTTCCATTTCTTATCTTTTGTGATTTTCAACTTTTGTTTTGTATTCCAGTCTGGTTTTTTTTGTGTCAAGCTGACTAATATGCATCACAATTTCAAGTTGAAGTTCTGTACAATTGCAACATACAGTATCAATAAAGAGACGACATATTATTGGAAAACAGGTCATAAGTGACCAAGTCATCCTCATTTCATTTTTCATTATTATATATTTCATTGAAAAACCAGTTTAAAGAAAACTTATTGTGAGGTCAACCTGAATCATTTTTCCACGTTTTACGAGTTCTCTTTCGTGTTTAAAATGCCAAGCAAATTGTGAAAACAATTCTGCATTTATAATATCATATTTTATGCATAAAAATGAGCTACAAATAACATTACAATATTTTTTTTTCACAATGGCTTTATTGAATATACATGAAAAACTGAATGATCACTTATTGCCGGGTACTGTATAAAATACTTAATTCTTGCAATGTGTGTCGCAAACTAAATATCAACTATATAGAGCTTAGGGGAATAATTGATGCCATTAGGAATAATCATATAGATAAAACCATCAAAGTTTGCCATAAAACGTGCAAAGTCAATCTTTTGCTATAATCTTGTTGAATAAAAACAATGAAATATGTTTATTCCTCTCCAAGAAATCGATCCTGACAATTTTATAGATCTTTGAATTGTTGACTTTGTATAGACTTTCTAAAAATAAAATGGTAGTTCTATTGTGTGAACAGGTATGTGGAGTAACCATCCTTGTGACCATAAACTCACTGATTTATCATGGAGTGCACCAGTTTCCCCAAGATTTCATGTGCAATTGACACTATCAGAAAGTTTTCTCAACAAACAAGGACCCTTGTCCAAACATGGCTGCATCATAAACTTCAAAAGTAAGCCACTTCCATGGTTTTGCCATAAATCCTTTATTCAAGTGTCGGTATTGACCAGGTCGTCACAGGTGAAACAAAAAATTTTACAGGTGTACCAGTCACTTGATAAAATCGAAGAGTTTGTTAGTCACCGAAACAGGTGAGAACTGAACGATTTTTGTTTTTCAGAGCCAAAATAGTGGGGGAAAATTCTACAACTGTGTCATGCCAGTGTTTTAGAAAATTATCAATCTTTTTGACTAATCATGCTGATCTAATGCAAGAGGAGATCTGATTTGATATCTGATCACGGCCATTGTGTTCAGGTGTAACCCAGTCGTTTACCGAGAAATCCGCCCAATACGGATGATATTTCAACCCAGACCTTCCTGCTGTATATATATATGTTCAATATTTTCATTATCTTATTACCAATTATTTATAAAACAAATCAATATGAAAAACAGATTATTAGCAACACCATGCCGAGGCCTTGTTAGTAATTGCCGATAGTATTTTTTTAAACAGATTAGAAACAGTAGCAGATGATACGATCTTTTCTATAACACCGTAGTTATCGGTAGTTTTCCCTTCTGATCATGCTCATCAAGTTTACAAAATAAATATTTCACAACACAAATTTGAATTAACCTATTGGGATTATATGTGACAATTTTAAATTTACTGTCACAGCTGCCTACACATTTTAAAAATGGTTCTCCCATACTCTGTCGGGACGCACGTATCAATGGCTGTATCTTTATCTGACAAAGCTATCAAACCCTTATCCCAATATATCTACCCTAAACCTAATACCATGTAAATGTTTCATTGTGATCAGCTGATGAGATAACGAGGATATGTGAGATGCCTAATGCTAGAATATTTTTAAAAATCTTTGTATTGGTGGGTCTAAGAAACAGTTCTCTTTTATGCAATGGGTCATATGAATCAATACTGCTATTTGACCCCGATCATGACCCCTGTAAGCAATTTCGGCTCGTTGAATCAGAGGTATTAGATATGCCAAACATAAACATCCCCCCAATGCCTTACTTTTGTTTCAGATTTGACAAAACAAAATACAATTTTTAATAATTTGAGAAGACTTTAAGAAACCCACACTTGAATTAATCTGTCTGCTTTAACTCATCCCCTGTCTGTGTCTGTTTCTAATAGCTTTATTGCGTAATTAGATTTACCAATTACTGGCATTCCCCGTGGAGGTTTTTAGTTTTTGTATTCTGCAACAAATGCTAAATCTTATGAAACTCCAATTTACACAAACACAACATTGTATCCGCTAAACATGTAATATTTTCCAGTGTTATAAATTTCAAAAACCCTAAGTAAATATAAGTTTGCTTTCAATGTACCGCGGATACAACTTCCAAGCTGTTATCATTATTTGCTTTTAACATGCAGTCACTTGATATGAATTATTGACAGTGTGATCAATGAATAAGTTTTAAAAATTCAGTGTTTTGAAAAATGGCTTTTGGGTGTGGGATCTTTTTTTTTTTTTTTTTTTTCTTTTTTTTTTATAATTCAGATCATACTATAGTATACAATTAACACTATCACATAATTACTTTTTAAGACTACTAGTTCACTATGTAATTCCATCTTCAGAAGACCATTCATTCATGCTTATTCGACTAACAAAATTAATTACTTACTTTTGAAGAAATCAACTTCCTATAATTATATTGTCACTGTAGTAAACTTATCCACTGATGTAAACACAAACAGTCAACATTGTATAAACCCTAATCTGCATAAGTTATCATAATTTCATGTGTGTCAATATTATTGATGCATCAAAAAGACCTACACATACACACTAGTTTCATCTCTGAGGCTTAATAAATTCGTTATCACATCCACGTGGATGCTGGTGCATCATGGGAGAGAATCATTATTTGATAACTCCGCTTACTTTTCATTTGAACACACACATTGCTATATCTTATCTTTTCTCCAAATTAATTGAAATTTATTAGCAATCAGGAAATTTCAACAGCTTCAAAGCTCAGAAATTGAAGTTTTGATAAAAATAAAATCTCAAAAAAAAAAAATAACTCGCTCTGAAATTCTGATGTGGAGCATGGGATTAGCTTAGTAAAACTACAATCACAACTAAGATGTAAGCATTGTAAGTGCATTCATAAAATCACTTAACTAGAACGTATATGCATTATAAGTGTATTCACAACAGACAGATGCAATTTTTCAAGGTTCTCAGAATTTTTGTCAGTCTATTGGTAGCTTGTATATATATACCAGTGATTGGTGAATATTTTTCTAATTCGAACATTTTATGCCCTCTTAAATGTGTAATTTTCTTTGCTCCAGTGAGTAAATGGTTTGTAATTTTCTCCATGCATATCTGTCCATTAGCGGTGGATGGATTTGAGCATTAGTAAATCTTAAAAATCATTGAACCCTTTGACAGAAAATAATAAACAGCTTAGCAATCTGTAACATAGTTTCATTATAATATCTGGAAAGTTTCACTTAAATCAACGATTATTCATGGATTAAAAAAAAAAATACGAAGAAACAGATAAAAAGGTTGAAAATGCATGATCAAAATATCCTTCATATTGGTAAGTCATTTTAAAAAAAGTTTAAAGGGTGTTATCTCCATCTAAAAAGTCATTTGAAAATTCCATCTACGCAGGGTTTCTCCCCCCTTCTCTTTCCCTGCTTTAATTGAGAAGTTTCTTTTGGATGAAGCGAACTGACCACCTGAACTCTATTTCAGAATGATTGATGACCAGGAAGGCCACAAGAGAACTCGTCATTATCACTGATGAAATTGGGGGAGAAATTCTCCATGTGTTCTTACACTTAAAGTGTCATTGATATGCTGCTAATGCCTTGGTGAAATAGAGTGTCCAGTTTGGGCTACATATATCTAACAATACATAAATTCTATAGCAGTCCAATTACAGAACGGCTAATAAGACTGTCAGAATCTAGTATTCCCCATCAGCTGCTAAAATTCTGGTATTAATATTAAAGTTACTTTTCGTAAGCTATGTGAAATTTTTATAAATAGCTATTCATTTATGGCATGTATCCCTTAAATTATCTCAACAAATTTTGATGATGAAAAATTCATTTTTAAATCATATTATTTATTTTTCAAGATATTATGCAATAGAGTTTGAAATCGTGCACGTAATCTTGATGACACGCACGTGACATATGACCAGTGTTATAATGCTAATACCGTGCAATATGAGATGACCCAGCATTATAGCTGGACAATATTCTCTCTTTCATCCAAAAGAAGCTGGGATTTCTCTGCACGAGTCCTTAGATTTAATCAACTTGACAGAGTGATTACCGCGGAATTAATTAACAAACTGACAGAGCTTTGCTGGGTTAGCTTGACCAATCCAAATTGATTTACTTCAAAAGGAACTTCGGAGCTGAGCGCAGCGAGCAGTTTATTATTTTGTAGAGAAAACTGACATTTTTACCTCTTTTCTTGATTTTTACGTATTGGTCAAACGAGAATTCGTAAATTACTAATTTCTGTGGAAACGAGGGGTTATTTCTTGCGAATATGAATAACCCCCTCGTCTCCACAGAAATTAGTAAATTACTTACCTAGAAAATCTCATAACCCAACGGAAAGATTATGTAAATTATTATAATAATATATAATATATAACAAATTATGGATTAGAAACTCGCACTAATATGCATGATTTCTTGTATCAAAAATGTTTAGCTCTAATTTGTTTTCTCAATAAAATGTAACAATAATGAGCACACTTACCTAAACAAACAATCACTCACGTCCCCCTTACAGGCTAATTATCCTAAACTTTAAAAAGTCATACACATCTTGTACTCTGCGAGTGTGTCACAACAAAAATCGGGAACCTTTCTGATCTGTCGATATTATCTTTCTAGTTCCTCAACATCATGCTGATAACAACCGACGTTACTCGACCGTGAGCTCCTGATCATGTGACTCCAAGATTCAGGTAGAATTATTAAATGTTTAAAGCGTCAAATATCGTAGAGAGCAGCTTAAAGCACATTCCATTCTGAGTCCTATACTTTGAGTTTATACTTCAGCAAATTAGATTTGGCTCAGAAAAGTGTGGGTACTGTTGCGGTAATACTGTAATAATAGGACTTAGTAATCAGGAGGAAATCATAGACGGAATTATTGAATTTTGTCCTATTCTTGGTCAGAAAGAATGTTTGGCTGATTAACTTTTGGACAGGATATAAAAACTCTTCTTTAGATATAAAAACTAAATTTTATATTTAAAAAAACTTTTGAATAATTATCAAACACGTATTTTAAAAAAGTTAGTTATGTCCTTGGCTAATTAAAGGTTCCAAAAAATATAAACCAAAACCACTAAACAACCAGCATGTTGTTGAGTCTCAGAAAAGCTTCGTTAAAATATTGCAAAATTCGGCATATGATTTTTATCCAAATTTGCCCGGAGGTTGTCAATATTGGCATTGATAATCACAGCGCACGCGTCTGGTGCAGGAGGACCGCGGGTTCGATTCCAGACAACGACAGCAGAGGCACTTGTTTCATGACGTCTACATGAAAAGGCAAAAATAACGAAGAATGGCCAATCTAGTAAGTCTCAAACAGAATACAAAATAAGAGTTGGGCAAACACGGACACCTGATACATCAGGGATGGGATCAGGTGCCTAAGAGGAGTAAGCATCCCCAGTCGACCGGTCACAACCACCGTGAGCCAATTGTTTTTGTGTGGTAAACGGAGTAATCAAAATCTGTGTATAAAGAATAGCTTAGCAATTGCTATGAAACACGTCAGACAGCATTTGACCCAATGACAAGTTGTAAGGGCAAACTGGATCGTTATAACGACCATATAATTCGCGAAATGCTGACTTGGTTTAAACGTGACTTTGAAACCCCTGCAACAGCAAATTGTTTGTAAGTAGCTACATACGTCATAACTTATTTACAGAAACAAGTGCTAGTGAGCGACAGACATGAGTCTTTTAAAAAAGTTTTCTCTACGAGCGCTCAGCAGCAGAAGTTACAGGTCTTTCGGGTGATACCTTTTAATAATACTGTAAGAACATGTAGTGCTAAATACACTCTATAGTTAGAATAATGGTGATTGTGCCTTGTCTATCCTTGCGCGCTTAACATAGATCTTACAGATCTAAATCAAACTCCAAGCAACCCACAAAGCACAAGAAAGAAATACTCAGGCTATAGGTGGGTCAAAACTGAACGCAGACGAAGGACGAGGGTCAGTTTGATTTATATGGACGTACAAAGGCCGACATATCACTGGTACTACTATGTGCATGGTGAATTATCTGCCAAACGTTTAAAATGCATAAGGCAATTTCAGTAACTGTACTTGTGGTCGACCGAGGGGGTATGGCACAATCTTTATTATCCCCGTGTGACGCAATGTTTGGAAGAGATACAACATACCGTTGCTTGTCCACCTCGTAGTAATGTGTCTTGAGTGCTTAATTTATGTACACTTGTTTGCCTAATTACCATAAGTTTATTGACCGATCGACTTCATTATCTGTGTTGGGAAGAACTCTGAATAATCTAAAGTCTAACAGACTACTACCCGGGGGATTAACTTCGGATATGCATAGGAATTACGTGTAATCCATAGACAAGCATATCTATGACAGTTGAACATTTAGCGGAGTACTGAAAAGTATGAAGTTTTGGTTGTATATCTTTTATTATTACTGTGAAGTATCGGCAAGTTTACTAGCGATATATCTGACTTGGGCCCTTTGTTTTCGCATTTAATTTTTCCGAACTTTTATATGGAACGATTGTTCATTCTTTTCAGTGTTCATGTTCTAGACGAATAGAAGAGAATACTATCAAATACTATCAAATTTCCCTCTCAAATTTGTCTAAAGTTCAAACTCAAAACACGCGTCAAGCACCAGGAATCGGAACAAAGTAGGGAGGGACGATTTCACTCTTACTGAACAAAGAGCGGTCATGGAGTCTTCATCCAAAATTTACTTAAAATTTTAAAACGAAATTGGGCATAAAACGTTAAACAGAGATAGCCCTGAGCCATGTCATCCTAGCTCATGCCCCGCACTCGAGTATGCTACTCTGCTTCCCCAAGAGCTTCAAATGCGAGCATATGCCCCGAATAATTACCACCAATTTCCTAATTAAGGCAATCCAGAAAGATTACACCTTTAGAGTGAATTTTCTCTCAGCAGAATGCATCTTCGCACGATTAACTCCACATAAATCATAAACTGGGACCGAGTGTGTTACAAGAAATGATACACTGCCTCCAAACAAGGACCAGTTTTTGACAAATGTTTCGTTCTGCCGTCTGCTCTGTCTCCACGTAACCATCAGACGACTGGTATCTGCAATTGACAAATGTCTGCAAATTAAGCAATACCATTGATAGACTCCGTTTCTTTCCTGTAATAAAATTTTATCTTTGAGTGATATTTCTCGAGTTTTATTTCGTATTGTGTAAGCGTTTCACAGTTTAATGTGCTCTGTGATATTTTGCATGACTCGCTTTCTTCTTTAAGCCAGACAGCTTTGGTAGCTGTATCTTGTAAACTTCTCACCTTTTGCAATCGAAAAAATCCTGTAAACACATGGAATCTGATTTCTTATTTTGACTCTAATCGTAACACCATTGGGCATAGGTTGGGACACAATACGTTTACTTAATCTTGAATCTGATAAATAAAACCTGGTTTACGAGATGATTTATAGCACCTTACATGCTTCTCTGTCAAAGAAGTTGCGATTCTGCAAATGGACGCATATCTTTGAAAAGATAGAGAGATAAAGCGCAACTAAACACAACAAACCTGGTTCCTGCTTTAACTGGAATTAGCAATTTAACGTGGAAGCGTTCTCCCTATAAATTTAGAAGATTCGGAATCTGCACGAATCAAAGGTATTAAATTTGTTAATCTCGAAAAAGAAGAAAAACACATTTCAGTCATCCCGGACACTGAACATTTGCAATCTGCACGTGTCCAAACAGCAAACGCAAACCACCAAGAAAAAAAAAAAAAACTACCATCAACAGTTTAAAAAAAAGAAAAGAATTGGCCTCATTTAATTGACCCTTCGCAAGTGTTCAGGATATATCCCTTTTGAAATACTGATTTTTGAATTAGGATATAATATTTTTAATCACACGAGCCATAGAGCCCTACCCTAACACGAGAATACCTAACCCAGGGCCCATGAATTAAAAAAAATCAATAGACTACCTTGGTCTGTTCCCCGTGGTACAGAACTAGTCTATTTTAAGTTGCGGGGGACTTTCAGCACTTGGGGCCAGAGATCACAAAATTTACACTTGCTACTATTTTACCCTGTAGATGCTCCTGACCAAATTCGGTAAAAGTTGGTCGTGTAGTATTTGAGGAGAAGTTGGAAATGTTCAAATGTTAACGCACGGCGTACCATGGCGGACATCCTAAACCCTACCCCACCCCCCAAAATAAAAATAAAAATAGGTCGCAATATGGGCCTAATAACCTCGTAAATATTATACATGTATTTAAAAGAATTTACTACAGCACAAATACAGTGAGATATTAAGAAGATCTCTAGTACCAACTAACCAACCAACTAATGGTATACGTCAAGGTATCTTAAATGAAGTATAATTCCACCACCGAATGAAAGATATAAGGATTCACATATATATTTTGGTGTTTCTTCCAAAATAAAAAAAAGTGTGTCAAACACTGTGATTTGATGCATCGAATGAATATCTTATAAAACATGAATAGAAGCCTCAGCTAGATTTTATAATATTTCAGATTACAAATTCAAGATTTTTTTTTAAACCCACGGCTACATTACCGGGGGAAGAAAGTCAATTCGGAAGAAAACCCAGATTAGACAGATATTTTTTTTAAAAAAGAAATTGATATGAAATTCCAAAATTCAGAGATGTATTGCAATTTTGTTACATTTTCCAATCAATAGGTGGAATTCCTCTAATAATGACCGCCTAATATGCAGTGGCGGATCCAGATGATGAACGAGATTGAAAACTGCTAAATACATGTAAATACTATAGTTGTCCGTATTCACACCAGACTGACAGGAGGGAAATGAGATTTGTAATACTGTCTGTTGCTATTAGACAGCGTCACTTTTCTGCATTCATGGCCGTTGCCCCTGGACTGAAATGATACCTTACGGATAAAAGAGGTCATTAGAGATTCATTAAAACTAACCGTTTCACACAAAGAAATGTCATGGAAATGGAGTGTCAATGTTGGGTATGTTTAAAACCAACCAAGGTTGAACTGATAACTAGAGAAATCGCTAATTATACTTCAATATGAATTTGATAAGTCACACTAACAAAAATCTGAAATTGATAGGTTACTCACCTGGTAAATACGTGATATTTTACCTTAATATGATCCTTATCATAATATAAATGATATTCAATCTTTCAATAACATACTACCCCCCCCCCTCTCTCTCTCTCTCTCTCGCTGTGTGTACGCGAGCGTGTGTCTGTGATCTTTCAAGAATAAAAAGGATGAAATTGTGACTTTTGAAAAACTTTTACCTATTAAGCCATAATTTTTTAATGCTTAATGATTCACTTGTGTAACCATTCTTTGGGTATCAGGGTTAATTGCTGCCATACAGCGGCATCGGCGTTTCACAAATACATGTACGTACATATTCATACGCCAAGTCTTGTCAGAACTTCGACTGTCAGAGGACCGCTACTTCACCCCCGTCATGCCACCAACTACAGAGAAACTCGTGGAGAAATTTACACTTTTTAAATTGAAAAACTTAATTTCTATCCCTTTAATTGGGTTAATTTACCAATAGAAATTCATTAATGCCACGTGACAGAATAATTTGGTGGAAAAACAGGCGCATAACAGCACTTACTGGTCCCTCAAAATGACGCCATTGTTTCGTTGACGGGGGCACCGCTTGCCCTGTCATTATTAACGTGTTAACTTCTGTTAAGTGGGTTGATTTTGATTGGATTTGTTAGGGCTGAAATCTAATCAATAATACCCGTAATGTTCAAAATCTTGTCACAAATTAAAGTGATGGTAATTTGAGGGACCATGAAGCTCAACTGTGTTTGTATTGGAGGAAAAGTATTAAGATATTTCACAAATTTGAACCGATCTTAAGCTTGGTCTAAACAAGAGACCCGCGGGCCTTAAAGGAGGTGGAATTAGCTCCAAGTGTTGACGGTGCAATGACAACGAAAACTGGAAATCGTGCGCATATATACATATATGTCTTACCATAAGCAGTTACACCACATCTCTCTATTTTCAACACTGTCCAACTGGCAAAATACACTTTTTACTAGTGACATATTGGCCTTGGCCAAATGACTTGTTCACTGTCACTAAAAATCTTTTAATAATTTACCTTTGAGATAAATATTACATACTCTACTGCTTTTTTTTCAATTCGAACTGAATATTAAAAGGTTTTGTTTGTTGCTTTAATTTTCGACCCATTCAAAAAAAAATTATCCCCACGAATAGAGAAGTCACCAGCTGTATGTAAAGTATGGTATTACAAGTTTTAGACCTACATATGCATGGCGCCCAAGATAGAGCAATACTGGGGCTTAAATGGACTCAATCATGAAAAAAATCGTCTTTATAAGATATATATATGTTCTAGCAATAGATAGACATAGACAAATATATATGTTGACATGCTATTTTGATTACAAATGTTACGCGTCTTAAGTTTGGTGTGTTGCAGGGATCAAGAATCCGAGACTTCCTGGTTGGATGGATGGTCAGAAGATTGTATACTCATAGATATACATACTTATACCACTCAGTCTTTGTTTGCAGGGGCTATAAATGGGTGCGCTCAGGATAAACCCAATGGTACCATCACCGATTTGCTGGTGGTAAAAATTTTAATCGTTGGTACTATTGGACCCCGTTGTACTCTGAAATAGGTTTGGGATGCTTAGCAATGGTACCATTGCTATACTGATTACTGGATGATCAGTTGGTACGAAATATATATGCCAAACAAAGATGCATTTAGAAATGTTTTAATTACTGCATGTTAATTACTTTCTCTTTAGATTATTTCCTCCATCTTTGCTTAAAAAAAGTTCATATATGGATAGCGGAGTGGACTGAAAACCTTTGGCCAGCGGAGATGTGTTTTCCATTGTAAAATTCGTACGAAAAGGTGAGAGTGAGCTTTACTATTATACCATCATATGCACTTCTTTTTGAAACCCATTTCCGTCGGTTCAAGGACATGTTTGAAGCAACATTTCTGAAACTGTCTTTATTTAATGAGTATGATCAAAGTACTTAATGTACTGTATAGCCAGGTACTGTATTAAAACCCCAAAAAAACCCAAAAAACAAAAACAACCCCCCCCCCCCCAAAAAACAAAATAAAAAAAAACCCATAACCCCCCCAACAAATATGTGTTCATAGTATACAGTTATCATGGGTATTTGGGTAACAGTCCAAATTATTGTCCCAAGGTATCGGGGATGACCAAGAGAACTCTGTTGCCTGAGGCCGGCAGTTTGTGAGTTTGAGCCCCGCTCATGACCGCGTCAAACCTATGCATTGACTGCTTTTTCGCCTAATGCATGACAGGCCTTGATAACGGAGGTCCCGCGTCGCGGCTGGCATCGGCACGTTAACGACCCCCTCACTGTTATGTCCCTCAGCGCTAAGCATAGGTTTAAATTTGTGGTACTTCATCAGCAGCTGGTGATGTCTCAATCTGAGTGCAAAATTCTCGACAGGACACAAAACAAACTTAGTGGTAAGTCTTCCAGGGAACGAGACAAGACTATATGTCGCTCTGCCTACTGTCGTCAATTTTTCATTTGAAGAAATACTTCATCCATTTAAGTTTATCGATTCAGGCAAAAAAGTATAAAAATATTTATGTTTTAGTTAGGAATTCAGTTCTAGTTCAGTTTCACCAGTAATTGACAATGCATCAGTTATCCTAACGATGATGAATCTTAGAATAGAAAGTATGAGAGATTAGTTTTTGAGATGCCATTTTGTGAGTTTGTGAGTTGCTATCTGAAATAAAGACAAATGTTGTTTATCTCAAAAAAATAAAGTTGAAAAGGTCAATACAGGAAAAGTTGACATGTCCGGCATGATTGGAAGAACGCGTTACACGATACAGTCTGTCCATTACTGACTAGCCTGTTGCCAAATATCAAGTAAGCTGGCCTTGTGTGGTTCCTGGCAAAAAAAATGTAGAACAGAAATTTGTCCATGTGAAAAATATTCAAAGTTGCGTCAAGACAGGAAGTATGACTGTGCAGTGGTTGGAAACTGCGTTCCAGAGTCAGTTGTCCATTACGATGCTCTGTGCCAAAATCAGAAGCTGGCCTGTGTGGTTCCTGGAGAAAGATTTGTGACAGAAAATGGTCTATGTTAATAAAATATTCCTAAGAAATGCGATCCGTCAAACAGGGAAGTTGACATGTGGCGTAATTGGCAACTACGTTTACACGATTCAGTTGTCCATTACTTTGTATGCATCTGCTGCCAGAATATCCGAGGAAGCTGCACTGTGTGTTTTCCTGAGGAAAATGTGTGACAGAAATTTTGTCTATGTTAAATAATATTCTAGGCTGCGTTTTACAACAGGAGTTGACTATGCGGCAGATTGGAAACTGCGTTACACCATACAGTTGCTCCTTAACATGTATGCTCTGTTTGCCAATATCAGGAAGTGCCTGTGTGGTTCCTGAGAAGTGTGGACAGAAGTTTGGTCTATGTTAAAAATATTCTAAGCTGCGTCAAACAGGAGTTGACATGCGGCAGATTGGAAAACTGACGTACAACGATATACAGTTGTCCATACTGATGCTCTGATGCCAAATAGTTACTAGATGCAAATAACTGTAACGTTTCAACTTACACACAGCTAAACTCGTCAATAGCTCTCACACGAGTTAAAGCGCTCATTGGTCTGTGAAGCAACCGCTTGAATCTCAAATTGTCATTGGAGGAGGTCAACAAACAAAACCAACCCTGTTGACGCTGTCATCGTCTAAGTTTGAGGACAAGTAATTGTCTCGCGGTCGTGGAAGTTTAGGGGCTAAGACGCTATAGATTAATCTCAGGTAGCATGGCATGTACATATGATTTTTGTAAAGGTATATTCTGACACTTCTACAGAAAACTTCATTAGGTCATTACTTAATTGGTGAATGAATCTAAAGTCAACTGCATAAAACTTAGATTATCATTATGGATATTGCATTACTAGCCAGGAAAATTTTATCTTGGTCTCTCTCTCG
>CAJDSM010072714.1:0-14522 GCA_903981925.1 Ostrea lurida
AAAAGAGACAGACACGAGACACGAGAGCCAACACAGAAAGAAAGAAGAATTACTTGGAAGACAGGAAATGTATAAAATTATACACATAGGAACAGCTAACACAGGTTGTAAATGTTCTAGCCAAATTTACGAAAAAAAGATACCTACCTTTCTACATACTCAGTTAACTACATTAAACAATTAAGTTTGACGACAACCAAAATTATAAACATTAAACAAAATTATTATATTCTGTACCAAACCCTATGTTACAAAAAATACAGTAACATATAAACAAAATATTTTACCCCAATAGTATCACAAGTCAGATTATGTCGTGATCGTTACAAAAATTTTTAATACAAAAGCGAGTGAAACATATCAAATACGTTATGATTTTCTATACCACATGAATTTCGCCCAAACTACATTTACGAGCGATGTGGGAAGCAGTGGGCTATGTGAGCTTGCTCCACTTTCTCATTCATCCAATTAGATATAATACATAACATTCTGCTAATTTTGAAAATTCAACAGTTTGTCTTGGATCGTATGCGGAAACCAAGATACTAATCTTTTTCAGAAAAACCATCTAAATTGACACATACAACCCCCCAAGTACTATCCCTGAAAAGAAACATAAATCGCTATGACAATGTGCCACGGATTTGAGGTGATGAGCCATTTTGATACCTCGTGTACATTATGCCGAGCGAAACAAATGATATTGACCTGATGAAGCCCCAAGTTGATACACCATGCTACAATGCTGCACATCTTACATTGTCAGCATTAGATCGTAAGGCAACCTATGACTAAAGTCTTGTCCATAATATGCCAGACACACACTGATTTACTGTCTTATGTGAGAGAGGCCGGTGTACAAACACATATAAGAATCGATCTATTTACATGAATACGTGAACATCTGTCGATAAGATCCTCATATCCACACACCTATCATCTGAACATCAAATAACTAATACGCTAATTACACACAAATACAAATCACATGTATGCAATACTGTAGCCTACACAGAAATATTCAGCCAAATTCATTCTACAAGAAACCCGTAACAAATAGATTCCAATAGGAAAAATTCGTCGTGTTTGAAAAGTGTTCTCTGGTTACATACATATACAAACTACTTGGACAGACCCAATTTTTGTTATTCCTGCTAGCAATCAAATGCTTTAAGACACAGGTAATCGCACATGCTGTACACAACTTTAAGTAACACAGTCAACTCATCATAAAAACCGCCACATACATTTGTTCTTATTGAAAAATCCATGGCCGTTAAATATAGATTTAGAGCGATGAATTTGAAATTCTGCAATTTTGTGAAATATAGAGTTCCTTTTTTATTTTAATTTTTTTTCTTATTTTTTTTTTTTACACCTATATTAGCCTCTTAATACTATTCACACGGAAAGACAAAGTAGGATACATGCTTAAATAACTAATTCATTTAGCAAACACAATATATTTTCGTTTCTAAAATAGACCTATGCACATATTATAAAAACACTATCCCCAAAGCCAATGTGTAATTATCATTAGTTTATTTTTTATTAACAGTAAAGGTCTTTATCTTCAAATAACCAATAAAACCAAAAATTCTACAACACAAAACCAGTCCAATACACGTATACAAAGAATGCAACCAAATAATATACCTACAGTGTACAATGCTTAAAGTATAATTTTATCAGTTAACAAACAATATCGTAACAAATAGAAGTATGCATTAGAATTCAGTATGAACCCAACATTATGCTAGTTTTACACACCAGTACACATTTGAAATAAGTCTTGATTAGAAAAACATTCATTATTTGAATACAATGAACATTATCAACTATTTTTCATTGTTACTACAACAATCTCAAGCAAAAACTAAAATAACAATAAGACTACATAATCTCCATACTACAAAAGACATATTTATTCCATATGTATATATTTTTTAAAATATCAACAACAATTACCGAGGTCTATACTCAGCACAGCTAGAAAACGCAGAGATGAAGATCGAGAAACGGTAATTACGAACCCAAATTTTACACCGACGGGAGCTCTCGAGACACACAAGGTAATCTATGAGCAGGTTTTATCGAATGAATAATATAACAATGTAAAAAACCAGACATCTTATGTCTAAAAACACCACGATTGGCGGGATGCGCGAAAAGCAGAGTATTTGGCGACTGTTTATACACGAGAATATTTACAAGTAAACAGAGAAATAAAGTTTCCCTGGGAACATGGCGGTCGTTATAGCGCAAACACCTGGGCGGATGAATTGGAGTGGCCGATAATTCGAGAGTTAACTGTAATTAATACTTAAAGAATATATTATAGGACTTAAAGAAAGTTTATGCAACCCGCTATACAGCAATATGCATTAAAGATAAATTTCAACATCTGCACTAAGACAAAAATTCATTACTTAAGTTAATACACGCTTAGGAAACTTGAGAAAATTTATCTTTTATTGCATCTGCTTAAATAATTCGCATTGACTTCTTTCCACAGATCTTTGAATAGGTATGGGTTATCCTTGGGCACTCCTTAATATTGATTGCCACCTCCTTTATTGGCTACGACTGTTGGTATTTTATAATTATATTGTATTCCCATAACGAAGGGTATTCCTTAAGCAGAAAATCTGGCTTTATAATAGAGAGCTTAGTAAGTAGAGGGATTAAAAATAACAAAAAAACTTTGACTACGTGTACCCTTCAACCTTACATATCAGGTATATAGACGATGTCATATCAATTACAATCATAATTTTCACAATTATGCCATTTTTGATACATCCTGACGAATCGAAATTAAAGGACACACAGAATCCTGACAGATCTGCTTTCATTTTGGATTTATTATTTAACTATAGGATATTGACTCCTAATGGCAGACTGACAACTTATTATATGATAAAAACGTGATTGACTTTGATCTGCTTGCAATCGTAACTTTCCTTTTCCTATGTAGTAATTGTACCGATATCACCTCTTATGGATGCGATATGTCTCAGTTGATCGATCGCAGAGGCATCCCGCCTTGCCATGCGTTATGAGAGATTTTTAAAGCAGGACCAATACTAACTCCAAAAAGTTGATGTATGCAGGTTATAACGAATCCTCGTTTAAAGTCCTCATTTTCGCAAATTCTACGGTCGTTATAATGACCTTGTTTGCGAGATTGTACCAAATTACCGGTATCACTAAGTTCATATTTGCTGATTTTGTTCATTATCCTTTTGTTAGACTTGTCATTTTCGTACTAAGATTTGACGCGGGTAAGCCCCGTATGTATACTATGTTTCGAACTCGGGCTCACAGAGTGGGTGTGAGCCCGGTCAGCGAGAGATGCTTTACTCCTCCATGGCACCCTGTCCTCCTTCGCGCTTTTGTCGGAGGTCGTGTTTCCCTACACGTTCGTTTTGTATATATCGGATGATGTATGTTTTTTGGACTATGATTACGATAACACATTGTTGTTTACTTCGCCATTTTATATATAAAGCAACGTGACAAATGTATACCAATGTATTTTTGTACTTCATTGCTTTGAGTTTTGTATATGTAACGAAATACATAATCAAACAATCTCTTTTAAATACTGAGTCCGTTTATGTTTCCTTCCTAAGAATCAAGTTAAATCACAATAGAACTTATTATTTCATTCGACAGCAACTACTAGTCTCACCCACAGACGACAGTAAGGGAACCTAAACTTGGCAATTGACTATAAAATCCTAAATACATGAATATCGTTTTCCTCGGTCCTATCTGGATAATGATTCAAGAACTAAACAATGACAATATGCAAATCAACAATAAGATAAAAACCCATCTTATCTAACCTCTACTTCGGTTGAAGTAGACTGAGTGGCTAACTAACAGTCCTGTTTCCGACACAGCCCACAACTACCAAACCTAACCACCACGATTCCCTACTCTTAAGCAAAAGTCACACAGACACTATTGCTACGTCACCAAGACACTAGTCGTAAAGCCTAGTCACACAGACACAAAACCTTGCCAAGGAACTAAGTGGATAGCTGAACAATTCTGTTGCTTTCAGACACAGTCCTTAGATTTGTTCCGGCTTCACATTCACTCACACAGAGTGAGCAGAGAAACTGAAACTGACTGACTGAGACTTAATTTATAGTGCGGACTGCCCGGAAGTGGCCTTGCCACACTTGGTGTGCTGCGTCGAGGGGACGGTGGTGGTCGACCATCGGATCCTGGAAACGAGGACGAGTCTTCTTTCAAGAAGATCCGGGATGGAATGGTCCTCCAGTGGATTTAGGATAGGTCCGTCTCCTTTTCCTAGACTAACTGAAACATTCATCCCGGCGGTATTTATATACCTTGTTTCCCTAAGTTTATTGGCTAGAAAAGCAGTAATCTGATTGGCTAATGATTGAAGGCACTTCAATCCACCCTTTTTCATCACATATACATGAATATTTACATACATTTACGCATTGACTTATTCATATATGTACTTCTTCATATGAAGAAATGACCAATTGACACCATCATTTGTATACATGCATACTCTATATACCGAACCTATTTGTTTTTGTTGTCTAGGAGAGGGCATTGTAAGTTTCCCACCGAGGTCTAAAGTTGATCATTCTCACACACCCTACACAAAACTCTACATCCATCCATGTAGATATTTCGGATATGTCCTTTAAAGAGCACATTAAAGAATACCCATTGCTATGGTGGCATCCATGGTTTGTGGCAATCCACGTGATACAAACAAAACAATGGTGCATGAGTTGATATGATTGAAACATACATTTTTGATAAACAAGTACAAATTACAATGTATAAGGGACTTGTAAATAAAAATGTGGAGATAATCTTATAAATCCTATACGGAATACAAATGAAGAGATGGGCAAACACGGGCCCCTGGATATACTAGTACCAGAGGTGGGATCAGGTGCCTAGGAGGAGTAAGCATCCCCTGTCGACGGGTCAGACCCGTCATGAGCCCATTGTCTTGATCGGGTAAACGGAGTAATCAGTGTATAAAGAAAGGCCTAACAATTATTATGATTTTCCTTCATATATAGCTCTCAGTGGCGCAACTAGGGATAACGTAATTGTAAGTTTAGCATATTTTTTCAATGATGCGATAGCGAGCAATTTTCATTATTTTGGTAAAGTTTGAAGACCTCGAAAATTATACTGTAATTGTACAGAACAAGTTCTATAAAGGTATAGGTGGCCAGAGCCCCTGAAAGTATACATTGTTGCAACTGTTGGTCACCTAAGGTGAGAGATAGCATGCATTAATTGAGGAACTATTCTGTAGATGGTCAGCTAATATTCTATCAGTTTTGGCTCTTAACTAGATGAGAGCAACGAAATAATTAATTACTTGTATTCTCAATTCACACACAAATGAATAGTCTACTTTCAACACCAATAGTCAAAATACTTGTCAGTATATTTCTGTTTCTTGGGCTTTTTTTATATATAAATCATTGATATTTCATGCATGGCATTTTATTAAAGAAGTCAAATTACTGCAGTCGTTTACATTGTCCCCAACAGTTCAGTTTATTCTCTCAAACCAGCTTAATTTGTATTGATATATATATATGAGGTACCATTCATAAATTTGAATGTCATGATAATAGAGTATACACAAAAAATATGTAACGAAGGAGGTCAGACTGATTCATAAATGCTTAGTATAAACATGCAAAAACCTTTCAAAGTTTTCAGTTTCAAAGATGACATCAATTCATATCTAATTTAAAAGTACTTGGAATTTCGTGTCTAATTAGGAATTTTCTTCTTGCGTCTGGTATGCTTTACATTATAAAACAAAGCGTAGTTCATCTGCTAGTTTAAGTACAGCACCCTCTCATCTAATGGCAAACCCAATCACCTTCGATTGGTTACATAACTAGTGGTAAGACGTTGAGTCGGTGTATAAAACATGTATAAAACATCTCTGTGACGTATATCTATTCGATCTTTTGATTGGTTACATTCATCAACACGTATGTTAGCCTGGTCCCCTGGCTCCCTGACTAAAGGCAGTGACGCGGAGCTTAGAGCATGGGACAGGGAGCCAGGCTAGATTTATGTTCCCATTTGCGCAGCTCACTTCACGCAATGTTCAATGTTTCGATCATACAGATTTTTTATAGGTTGTACACCTCATTTTCCGACTCGGCTGAAGCACCTTTTCTTGCCACGTATTACCACAATTAGTCTTATGTGGGATCCCATTTATTTATCAGTGAAAAAAAATCCTGTTTATCTTCAACATTTGTCTTATAGTACGCATATACGTAATATCTAAATTGCAAGGATGAATTGATTTAAGCCCCAATCTTTGACAAAAACGTCATCATTTGTAACAATGCTAGTGCTATTGTGAGCAGCTTGAGAAAAGGTTTTTGACATTTTCTACCCAGAGTGCCATGCGCTGCTTGCACAGCGCGTCCTCTGGCGAGAGAAAGGGTGTGGGCAATAGACAGCAGTCACAGAAGCCAAAATCGGAGGGGGGTGTCTAAATTATCATAATCTATGAAAAACATTGCATATCTGCAAATATTCGTTTTGAGGTTTACGGCTTCTTTATCTTCATGATTTATCAGTTCATGTAATTGATTATAATCCTCTTTTACCCGACTTCAAAGAGATGTGCTTAATATTAGGATAAAATCCCTCCGGAATAAACTACTAGTAATCATATTTAGAAGGAAAAAAATCAGGGTTTTTTTTTTCCTGCGGTAATTTTTGAAAAAAAATGACGGATTTCATTTTTTTATGGCAAAATGTTTGAGCATGCAAGCATACACTTTGTAGATACGCCACTAACAAACCTTTATAGATTAGTTTCCATCTGGTCTTGAATGCATGTACATTGTATATCGACAGACGCAGTTTTTATGCCCCCGCCATAAAATGGCCGGGGCATATAGTTTACCTTGTTCCTCATTCGTCATCCTGTCTCATTTGGTTTCCGTTCATTATCTCTGCAACGGTTGCACATATTCAACTCAAATTTGGTATATGGATACGTCACGGAATATGCAGGTCAAGTTCGAAGTTGGTCATGGTCCGATGATTTTTGACAGAGTTAGCCCCTTGAACTAAAAAAAAATCAGAAATTTTTCGTTTCCGTTCATTATCTCTGCAACGGTTGCACATTCAACTCAAATTTGTTATATGGATACGTCACGGAATATGCAGGTCAATTCGAAGTTGGTCATGGTCCGATGATTTTTGACAGAGTTAGCCCTCTTGAACTTAGAAAAATCAGAAATTTTCTTTGTTTCGTTCATATCTCTGCAACGGTTGCACACATTTCAACTCAAATTTGCTGTATAGGATACGCCACAATTCATGCATCACCTTACAAATTTCCTTCATTACTTCACTGTGGCGGGGCATTCGTGTGCACCGACACATCTAGTTTTTAAATAAAGAAAATTGATTCTTTTATTGATTTGGGTGTTGGGAAGGGGGGGTGTTGAAAGAAGTCACCACAGAGCAATTGTGTTTCGTTTTGCCGTATTCAATGATGCGCTTGCTCTCAGACCAGGTGTAGCCGCGCCACCGGCTCTTTGGAAATTGTCCCCGCACTGGTTTGGGACTTAGTAATGATAAAATGATAGATTCTATGATTCGCAATCATTTTGCTTATAAAAGTCAGTTTATTATTGAAATTAAACCCTTTCATCCGCTTGTCTCTAGCTACACAAAGCGATTAATAAATCTAATTTTAATTAGAGTGAAATTTAGGTGTTTTTTGTTTTTTTTTCCTTTCATTTTCTATCATTTGGAAAAAGAATATTTTGTCGAAAGTGTTCTTAAATCAAAATAATTAACCATTTGAAAGGGGAAAAAAAAAAAAAAAAAAAAAAAAAAAAAAAGATATCAACGGTACTCCTATCTGAAACATAGACTTTGTAACTAGACTGATAATATAAGCCGCTAAATAAATATCAGGACGCGTTCAGATTTTTCTAACAACCTCTCCCCCACCTCCTAATCAAAATCTATTCACTAGAATATAAGTTAATTCAATATACCTGGTCTGGCGGAAAGAATACCTTTCTTTTCAGATTTATGAATTTGAGAATTTTCATACTTTTCCGGATTCTATTTCGTTACCGTTACCAGTTTTTGATTTAACATTTAAATCGAAGAAAAAATGGCGTTGAGAAGTGCGTATGGGAGTGCGTATGACACTTTTTGGAGTGAATATTTTTGGTTACCAGAGAATGTAACATGGAAAGATTTAGAAAACAAAGACGATGGTTTATATTATCCTCAGACAAGACACCTTTATATCCCACTTGTTCTAGCAGTAATCGTATTTGCAGTCCGTAAATCTTTTGAAAGGTGAGTCAAAACATGTGATCGAAGGGTGTGTCCCGAGAGAACTCGAACGGAGATATCGTACGATTTTTACTAGCAATGTTTTAGCAAACCACCTAGAGTGGTGGGTTAATTCTTCTGTCTAGTGCACATATAAAGAAAACACTTAGAAAATACTGCTGTGGAGAGAAGCAATAACGAAATGCTGAACTTTTAAAGAAGGTCCGCTTGGGACGCGTCGGCACTTCATTCCGAATGACCTCGGTCAATTCAAAGCATCATGTCGCGTTACTGATTTTGAACATCAATCATTAAAGGTGATGTTTCATTAAAAAACCATTCGTTTCTCCACAAATTTTGCAAGCTATGTATGTCAAAATTTGTCATCCATACTAATTTTACATGGTCCGATACCTTGTTGAACTACATGGTTGGCAACTTGGGGTTGTGAATGTCATTGAAAAATAATGATTAATGTGTGGACTATGGACAGAAAGACTTGATTTTCAAGATTCTCACAAATTTAATACATCAAACGGTGTGTTCAGTTGTCAAAGGGTTATTTTTTCCTAGTGCAATGCTCAAATCTCTTGCCTTGACTTCCCTTTGGGATAATTGATAACATCTTGATTGAATTGGCCAAATTTTGTTTTGATGCAAAAGATCATAGAATGAAGGTCTGCCATATGGCAAACTGTTGTTATAATTTATAGGTTCCCTAAGGAAAGTGTTATTTGTGCAATGCAAGATGGCTATTGTTTTGGTTGTTTTGTTTTGTTGCAACTCTGAATGGTGTAGTTAGCATTTATTGGAGTATACAGTCTGTTCATTAAAAATAAATACAGAAACAAAAAACTATGGAAGTTAGTAGGTGAAACATCATATACTTGTGATTAAATATGTGTGGTAGCAAGGCAATGCTACCACAGAAAGATTATGGAATTAAGTGTATTTTGTTTGACAGTACTATTCATCATTATTTGAATGTTTGTTTTATGTTATATTCTAGAGGTAAAAACAGGATGTGAAATATTGAATATACTGCAACATATCCATTATTTAATACCATGTAAATTAATGTTTTACTGATCCCAAATCAATTTGTTTCATTCTTTGTCTGAGCTGAAATAGACACAGTCTCTTAGGCAATGTGTAAAAAATGTTATTTCTAAGGCCGTTGGGTGTCCAAATTTTACTCATTGTTTTATTAGTCCCCTACCGACGAAGTTGAAGGGGACTTTAGGTTTGCTGTCTGTCCGTCAGTCCGGTAAATCAGTTTTCCGCACTTTTTTTCTCACTGCTTGCAGATATTCATTTGATATTTGGTACATTGCTTTGCCATACCAAGGTGCAGATCAAGTTTGAGTTTGGTTTAGATCGGTCCATATTTCACTGAGTTATGGCCCTTGGACTTAGAAAATTTCATAAATTATCAGTTTTCCGCACTTTTTTCCTCACTGCTTGCAGATATTTATTTGATATTTGGTACATTGCTTTGCCATACCAAGGTGCAGATCAAGTTTGAGTTTGGTTTAGATCGGTCCATATTTCACTGAGTTATGGCCCTTGGACTTAGAAAATTTCATAAATTATCAGTTTTCCGCACTTTTTTCCTCACTGCTTGCAGATATTTATTTGATATTTGGTACATTGCTTTGCCATACCAAGTTACAGATCAAGTTCGAGTTTGGTTTCAATCAATTCATTTTTCACTGAGTTCTGGTCCTTGTCTATCCTGGCTTTCACATAAATATGATCGATATAGCCTATATAATGCAATATAGAATATTGTTGCAGTCCAATAATTTTTGTCATCGGTAGGGGACTATGTATTGCTATGCCAATACTCTCAGAATGCTTCTGTTCTTTTAATTATATGAAAAAGTGTATGTAGGGCTTACACAATTCACTGAAATATCGATACTGCTCAATAAAAATGGTCAATTCCGTGTTCGATTCCATACACTGATCTTCAATTTGATGCTTTTTAAAACATTTTTTTTAAGGTCCGAGTTTGGTAAAATTTATACATAAAGCTTGACATGTACTTATTATTTTTACATGCATGAGGCCCAAAATTAATGGTGTCCAGTAATGGTCTGATTGTTATTAGCCTCAATGTTATTTATAATTTGCCTCGAGTCTGACAAAAAATAAACAGCCAATAGGCATCATACTAACATCTAACATTTAGTACATGTATTTTGCTTCCAAGATTTTGTCATTTGATTGTGAATCTTTGTTAATTTTTTCTTCAAAGTTGTTATTAATCAAAGTGTAAAATGTATTGAAAGTATTAAATCAAGGCATGAGTATTGCAAAAATACTAGTTGCATGATCTAATTTGCGAGTTGAGAACTTGGAAACTCGCAAAAAAAAATTGCAAGTTAAAAATCACTGCATGGTCAAGTTGACTGGTGAATTAATGAAATTTACTGGTCTGAAAGAAATATTTACTGGTCAGTATTTCAGTTACTTGAATGAGGTATACAATAAACATACAAATTAATATTTATAGTAAAGCAAGCAATATGGCTTAATGACCCGGGTAAAAGTAAATTCGGTCTGTTTAATATATGCCATACACATGGCTTTAAATGCCTTATTGAACATAGACATAAAGCAATTGCAGACTTGTTGTCCAAAATGCTGCTTAGGTGCATATTTTTATCAAATTATGCATACAGTGATGGAGCCCCAATCCTGGAATCACACTGAGGCTTCTCTCTGCAGCATATGACGAAGTTCACTTTTAAAAAAAAAAGTTGTATTTTAGCGTTCTATCTACAATGTATATCTGCTTACAATTCAAATATGGTCGGGAAAATTGTCTAAATTCACGTTTGCAATCAGCAATGTGGTACTAAATTCCAAGTCATAATAGCACTTTAATTTATTCATTCAAAATGGTGCAGATTCAAGCGTTTAGTTGATATCACAACTACATTTGGAAACCATGCATGCATGCACAGAGGTCAAAATTTCCAAAAGATTGAAAGCATATTACCAGCCCTTCTGGACAAACAGTCATATGGACTTTAAAAATGTTTACTGTCTGGTTTTTGTCAGTGAGACTGGCTGATTTAAAAAACTCTGTTCTCCAAAGTTAGATTAATTGGGCTAGCCCTCTAGGATATATATCCCATATGCCTCTGTTTCACACCTGGGCTAAATTGTTATATTGTTATATTTCTTGTGATATAAGAGTTAACTATACCCATTGTGTTGTGCATGGCATTATTGTACATGTATGTTATGTAGATCGATCCACAGTCACACATTTTGAAATACTTGAACAATTTCAAACATGTCTCGTATCAACACGATATTGTTTTGCATAAATTTGTAATAAATCACAATCAATTTCAAATAAATCATTGTTAGAGTACACAAACAAGGGGCATAACTCCGACTGAGTCAAAGTTCAGATAGACAGGGGATTTATATGAAATCCTGATTAATGGTATACGGATAAGATCTTATCAATAAATAAGCTTACTGGGATGGTACATACATTTAAATCAGGTTTTTTGGATTAAATTGTCCTGATTTATTTGTAAACAGCATTTACTTGTACCCTGTGTACCCAACAGGCTTGCACAGTCAAGATGTTTTTAAACCAGCTTGTTTACCCAGTGAATTCTAAGATGTCCAGAAATAGAGTTCAGAGAAAAATCTATTTTTTCCTTTAAAACCCATTGAATTGAGTAACAGTCATATATATATTGTTGAAAGGTTGAGTGCAAAGCAATTTATAGGCATGTCCAGTCCATTCAAACTTTGAAATATAAATTTTTTTTTAAACAAAATCTGAAGTTTTATAAATGTCTTAAAAATTAATGCTATATTGATAATTTAAATGTGACTTGTCAACATATGTAAATTTATAAGTAGGAAGTACAAAATATGATGTTCCTGCATTACACAAACATATACTAACTGTATAGGTAAACAATATATTGCTTTCTGTGCATGGGGGCTACTCAAGGGGTTTTTTAAAAGTAGAAAATTTCGCAGGTTAATTAATTGGCACAATTGGAGAATGTGATTATGAATTTTGGAACATATAGATTTAGTGTTAAGAGTTAAATTTGTATAAATATGGAATGACTCATCATCTTTCTTCGGGGCCATGGTTTTAGTATACATGTATATATATGTCATGCTAGACATAAACAGATCGAGTCTTAATTATACCTATTCCGGACGGCATTGTAACAGATATTGCAGTGTGACTCTGCACTACTACACTTTGTACTATAGTCACAGATCTATTAAAGGTTTAAAAACATTTACCATGCATGTTCATATTATGTATGATTCATCATTCATCATGTGCATCTACAAAATTTTTTGTAACAGAAAACTTCTCAATTTGAAAGTCTTGGACTGACAGACAATCCAGGTTATCCTATACTACATATAAATTATATAGTAAATGTTCATCAATGGACGTTTTGATGCAGTTGGAAAAATACAAAAATTCCTAAAATTAAACCATATTTTATAACTAGGTATTACAACAATACTTTATAATCAATGGACTTTAAAATTACTAAATTAACCTGTCACAAAGGCTGAAATCATATTGTGTTTTTCGAGATGAATGATTATTTGTATAGATTATATCAGGGGGTCATTGATCAGGGGTTTAACTCCACAGTCGACCGGTACCCAGAATCAAAACTTAGATCTATATAATAATAGACCTAATCCTAGATGTATAAACTTAATCCTAGAATCAATACATTGAAATGATTTGGTTTTAAGTCTACAATTATTACAAAGCTATATAGATACAAAGATCTTGAGAAGACCCAAGCGCCATTCTTTGTAATCGTACAAACAAGTGTTGGGAATTAAGACTTCTGAATTCAGTGGACACCTTTTTACAATTATGGCTTGGAATCTTGATAATTAATATGATTGACCAGATGGCAGTGACTGCTAGGCGTACAGGGGCTGTTTGAGCAGGCTACTTATAGGTTCATGTGCACGTGCTTATAAAGTGAATGCACACACACAAAGCATACAGGTTAAGTATGTTAATATTATAAAATGTATTGAAATGGTCTTAAAAAAGAAAGTATACTCTTTTTTACTTTCCTTTAACATCTTGCACGCATTGTTAGTGTAAGAATTAAATCCTATTTTTGTGGTCTTTTAACTGCGTGTACAGATCCTTAGTCTGCTTGATTTGTGTAGATATATGTACCCGGTAAAACTTTCAGTGTGTCCTTAAAATCAAATATTGTTGCTGAGAGATTTCATGGTTTTGGCACGGACCGGCATGATCTCTGGGTAGAGATATTGGTAGGGGATTAATGGAGAATTAACTGGTGTCTTGTACAGGAGCAGTGACAAATGTTTTCTTTGGACATTATTTAAAAAACATTTAATCACATTAGGGTCTGATTCGGGCTTTCACTTGGAAGTTTGAGTTTAAGGTTATATAGTCCACTACTTCTTGAAAGAGCTAGTTTATCACCTTGGCACAAAATGATTTCATCGTGAAGGATATGATGAAATTAGTACAATATATGTCATGTATGCATGTCCCTTTATAGATGTATTAACTTCAATTTAAACACCCGGTACCCATTATTACCAAAGAAAAATTGATTTCAAATTATTTGACAGTTTAATTGACAACAATTTTCAATTTGTGCCTTGTTTCCTTTCTTTCTTTTTCTTCCTTAATAAATCACCTGGGTGTATATGTGTGATTTTCAAAAAAAAAAAAGTTTCAATATAGACATGCACTTGCTGATTTGAACTATAGGGATCGATCTGCAGGGGTCAGTAACTTAAGCTAATTAATACATGTACAGTAATATCCACTGAGTTCAACAGATTTACAAGGGAATCAATTTGACAAAACATTTGAATTAATTGCCATCTTGTGGCATAGTTTCATAGAAAATGTTTGGAGTATTCATGCAGTGATCTACCAGCTCGAGTCCGGTCTGTTGTTGAATTCATTGCCATCTTGTGGCGTATACGTAGTGTCTGATACATTTAGAAAATGTCTGCTCATGCCTGTTGTTCTGTTGAATTAATTAATTGCCATCTTGTGGCATAGTGTCTGATTCATGTAGAAAATGTCTGCTCATGTCTGGTGGGATGTTCTTGTATGGTGTCATGGAGACCTCTACATGCAGATC
>CAJDSM010072722.1:0-10773 GCA_903981925.1 Ostrea lurida
GTCAGCTCACATATTGTCTTTGGACTTGATCTAGGAGTGCTTCTCTAATAGAAGTTAAGACATACACCAAAAGAAAAAACTTAGAAGTGCTCAATCATCGGGGATAACCTCATTTGTCCTGTCAAACGATTCTGTCAAGGTTTGTGATCGCTCATGGATAACATAAATGTCTGACACAAAAGACCCAAACTAGATATAACACATTCATCCTCCTTGCATATATTGACCCTCAGTGTGACTCGGAAGAATATGTTAAAAACACTTCTGGTTATCACAACGTAACATGGTACACTAACATATTTTGTCTATGACATCGAGTATTTCTCCCCATGAAATGGGATGATTTTCTTTATAAGGCTTAATACAGAGATTCTGCTAAACCTACTATAACGCTAACTTTTCGGTTAAGGATTATAAGTTTACAATTTTGAAGAATCACCTCAAAATGTGATAAGTTGTTTTAACAATCATGTTCTTGTGATATATAAATCTGAAATGGATGTGTTGCAGCATAACTCAATAGATCCTGAGATAAGTCTGCAATTTAGTTTTATAAATATATAATTATTTCAGTGCAGGTCTTATTATATATACGGCATTGAGCATTGTACTAATAAAGCTGAAAAATCATCAAAAAAGTGAACTATATAATGGTTATTTCTTTTCGTATTTTCCATTTTCTGCAATTACATTCGGAAATTGACTTGTCAAGGATTATGATATTTGAAAATAATTAATTAGTGTTTACTCGTCGTAAGTAAATTGCTTACTCTTTTCCTGTGACGACTTGTTTCACTAGTCGTTAATGACTCCCACCTAACTCTAACTGTTCATAGTTTGACGTTTCATACCACAGACATTTAGTCGCCGCAACTGATGTACAATAGTAGCTGTTATATTCAATCTGCGCGACATCCGGTCCTCCCAGTATGAGATAAGATAGGCAAAGAATGGATCAATATGCGTGGGCATGTGCAGGATTGCCAACGGAAAGGATGAAGATAAGTTAAGATAGTATAATTAGTTCAGCATGTGCTCAGTGAATTGGACTGCTCAGTCAAAAACACAATAAGATCAAACGGGAGGAAAAAAAGAAAGACAAAGATTACAGAATAAAGGTTCAAATCAAGCAATGCTCAAACGCACTTATGTTGTTGATAAAGTTTTATATGTTTCGGCGAGAAGTTTTTTTAAGGCTAGTATGTACCTAATTATTGTAATAATGATGCTAGTTGCAATTTCAGGATTGAATCAGGTATTATTACTTTCTTTTTAGTTACTAGTAGGAGAGCTATAATAATATAAAGCAACTTCTCTTTATGTCTCTGCCATAAATGTGCGCTACACAGCTATTTCCACCGCTGGTAGAGTCATATTATAAATAACTTTGCCCATAATAGATTTCTGAGTTTATATGACTCCTTTAGATAGCGTCCTTACATATAAGCCACCTTTGAGGTGGTAAGAATTGTCGTATGCAGATTTCTAGAATTGTCTTTTAATACTAGCAATTCATCTCTCTTTAACTACTAAGTTTACCCTGTTATCTGTTTTTCAGCTATACAAAATCAGAATTCTGATACGATATCCGAGGTTGGCAAGTCGGTTGGCACTGAAGCTAGAGGAGAAATGTATATGTCATAGAGCCATTAAAGGAGCATTCTATAGGCTCCACAAGCACGACACTCAAGCGTCGCAGAGAGATATATTGAGCGAATACAGCGAAATAACAGCACACAGAACGACCAGAAAGGAGTTGCTAGGTAAAAATAAAGAGAACGCAAGGGACCAACCTGGTAAACATAAAATGTACGTTTAGGTGCATCAAGACTGTGGAATTAATAATCGCTGATAACTGAATACACTCTCCTAAGACGCTATTGAGTGGAGTTTTCTTGGTGTGAGATATTGAATTCCTTGATTTCATTAGGGGCAGTGTGGACCCCTACGTACCGACGACAAAAACGATATTCATTACTAAACTAGGTAATGTCCATATTTTTAAATAAATTAATAGAAACATATTATATAACGATTGGATGGTTGAGTAGGTTTGGCGAATTTATTTCAACCTGCAAAAGTTGGAGTTCAGAGTGTAACCTTTTTTTGGGAATGGGGCCATAGAATGATTAGGGGAGGGGCTATCAAAACTGTGGTAAGATTGACCGACCTCTGGTATATAGCAAGGCAATCGAGGATACACCAACTGTGTTTTTTCTGCCAACTCGCTTAACTCGCTGCTGACCTGGCACACCCACTACAGATTGTGCTTGTGGTAGTATTTGTCACTAATTATGATCACACAATATTTAATTTTAGCAGGAGCAAGTAAGCTGAGGGACAGAGAGGAGTGAGACAAGGCTTGCGATTTATAACATCGTTGCAGGAGTTTGGATGGTCGTACATAGAGAGGGAATGTACCCTATGTGAATTGATGTGATGAATCCACAGGTAAGAGCGGAATTTTCAATATAATATTACATGAACTAAAAGTTACTCGAAGTTAAGACAGAGCGGACGATATAGTTTTACCTAATAACAGGAGTGAAATATTTTCCCTTATGCACGTTTTTAGCTGTATAATTTGTATCGCCGTTTAATTGATAGTTGAACAGTTTCAGAGCTTCTTTTCTTTACGCTCGGGCAGAGAAGGTTACCTAATAAGACCTATGTTTTCACAAAAATACCGCGAACTCGTCCTTCCCCCGGCAAATGTGGTAACTATGTCGCTATAGAATTTTTTTGATGAGTTAATTGCTAATATGGAGTCCTGAACATTTTGGACAGCCTTTAATTCGTAATTCTTATATAACACCATCCATACTGTTTTTAAGGCAAGGTTATTGCTCTTTTTGTAGATTCATGATCATTGGCAGTAACTATAGAGAAGTATCTCATTACCAGTAAACTGTGACTGCACTTTTATGAAGCCAAAGTTTATTGAGAGTTAATTTGGACAGACGCGTTGAATTTGCATATACTCGCTTTATGCATGTTTATTTATATTTCTCTTATTTATCGCACTGTCTATAATTTGTAACACAACAATGCTTTGGGACCCTGTAATTTTAGAATACAGCTTGTTGATCCTATACGAGATTATTTAGTGATCATCACCTGTGGACTGGTAGATAGAGCTATTATCAAGTTAACAGATACGTAGTAGCCGCACCGACATCCATTTTGACAATGTGACTAATATGGAATTATTTTTTTATATGCTCAAGTAGCACGTTAAATCTGCAAGTAGGATTATAAGTGAATTGTGGGTATATTCCCCATTGTAGGGCCCAATAAGACCAGCTTGATTCACTCATTTCCTCGAGTATACACATCAAAAATCATCTTAGAGAGAGCTAAATTTATATGCGTCTAACTATGAATGTATATCATTCGTAGCGTGACAGTGAAAAAAAAAACTATGCCTTATAAAAGAATGTAATTGGTCCGACAAGTTTAGAGTGGCATTTTGTACTATGTCGTGAGATTTTGCGATATTGCCTACTTTAGTAGTAGTCGAAATAGTAGAAAACACTTGTAAATTATAGAGCGTAAGCCTTGTGATAATATAAGGGAGTGTGAAAATTTGTCGCATCATGAGAGGTATGTGTTGTCCACAACCAGCGTAATTATGCAATTACGAAGAATAACTGCTTCGTTTTTGTTGTTAGACAAACTTGTAGAGACTGGTTTTGGCCCGCATGGCCTATCATTGGAGATGTCGAACCCACAAATAGGTCTTGTTGACAGGACGTAGTTCTGCTGATCGCATCGATGTACAAGCCGTCTAATTCCACTCTGCAGGGGAGGAAGAGGGGTAGCATATTCTAGGACTGAACGGAGGTAGAAGAGCCTCTCCATCCATAGGAGGACATAGGCTAATCAAGGGTAGAATCAGAACGGAAGAGATGCCCAGGACTCCCACGATGCTGTGAATCGGGTAAGAGTGGTATATTAATGGGGAAATCCTGTGGGAATACGTGGTGGAAGATCTCAATGGATGAGGCTGAATAGCAGAATAGCTAAAAGTTTTTGAATATTGTCAAAAAAATTTACACATTAGGTATATCAATTGGATTTAATGCAGTGCTCGGCTTGTTTGCAACCAGAAGTTATTTCTTTTTTTTTTAAATTTTACTCTACTCACCGTTCGGCACAATTTCGTATTTATATATATACACGCCGAAATCACGCAGAAGCCCACTGTAGCAGTTCGAGAGCCGTGTCAGATCGGATGCAGCAAGTCATGTGCCTCTCATGCCCGTGACTTTGATAGGATTAACTGTGCATGCGACTCATTACGCTGTGTCTTGGCCCCATTAAGATTAAAGAACCATCAAAATACAACCATAAGTCCTTGTTAGTGAAACGCTATTTAGTATTTTATGACGATTTTTGTGCACGACTTTTTAAAATTATTTATTTAATTCTTGTATACCGACATTTCTATTTATTAGATACGATGATTCTATTTCATCTGCATTGTACAATTCATATTCAGACCTACCGGAGAAGCGACGTGATGCTACTTTCATGTTGGGCTCTCACTGAATTAACCTTGCAGAATACAAAGGTCGGGGTATATTTCCTTTTAGATGCTATTTTATTAAACCTAACATCAGTAGAATATAAGACCGATATCTCTTATGAATTGGTAGTAAAGAAGAAAACAAAACTATCAAATATCTCCCATTTGCAAACTATTTATGTTAGCAATTATGTTTGTTACATCGCTTTTTTCCGGAATAGGACTATACCCAGTTTTAGCTGCGAACATAAGACGATAATCCAAGTAAATATATTTGTATAGTATTGGATTTTTTTCCTTATGGCACTGCTGGCAATATTTATTAGACACCCTGGGGCACGAGTTGCCCCAAATAGCTTACTATGGAAACTTAAGTTAAAAACTCCGATAAAGGATAAGTCTTGGGCGGAACTTAAACATATTGGGACATAATTGAGAAGCTATTCTAATTCGCATTTCGCATTGCATACAAACTGATTTTAACAGTGTCATCACCCCAGATCCAAAATTGCGCAATACACTAATGGTCCAGGCGTAGTTGACTTCTAATCAGGGGTGATTGCGGTAATATGGTCACACCTGAGATCTTCAATGCTGCGACCACACATCTCCTCCACCACTCTCTCTTGACGTAATTCCAGCAGGCAATGCAGGGCCCTCATCTTACACATGTTGGTGATGGAAGTCATTTCCCCAGCATTCTGATTCTAGTTTACAAGTGACAACAAAAAAAGTGGCATTTTACTCTCCTGATAAACTTTCCTACATCTCAGAACACTGCAGAAGGAGATTTTGGAATTGTAGATAAAAAAAGTTCAAATCTCACCTCAAATACAAAGTTTAGAAGAAACGTAATGTTTTCTTCTACTGAACCTTGCTGGAGCAGGTATAGAACTCTGTTGATAGCAAAATGAACACAGTAAAGGTCAATGTATCATCGTTTTCTGTATTATTAAATATTGTACTTGCATCATTTTATCCAGAAGCTTTATGGTTTATAGGAAATTCACTTGACAACTTGGAGGTCCTAGATTTGATTCTTGATGTTAGTGCCATATCAACATTTAAAATTCTGTTTCTTTACTAAGCACACATAAGAGGTTAAGGGTCTTTCTGATATGACCTTAAAAGCAGAGGTTCCAAGTATGCATTGGCATGATAATGAACCCAATCCGCCCTCACCACTATAGCACTGAGAGCCATGCAGAGGTCAACATTCGTGGTGTATCACCCATTAGCTGCTGAAATCTCTACAGGAGTGAACAATTCTCAAATTAAATGAAATACAAACAACCACCTTTTAAAATTCAGATATTCATCTTCTGCATCATCCATCATGCTCTGTTCTCCAAACTTCAAATTTTCAAAGTTAAATGTTACGGTCTGCAAAGAAAAGGCAGTCATTGATGAGCCACAATCACTTAAATATTTCCTTTCATTTTGTGTTAAACACTATTTAGTTACACTTATATCATTATATCTACAAAGTAAAATCACACAGAATGATTCCCCACGCTAAGAAAACTCACCGACTCGCTGTCCGTCTGCTTGGATGAGGAGGAGGGAAGCCATTGGCTGATGAGGGTCAGTCTCACTTTGTGAAGGTCGGTGTGGGTAACTGTCGCTATCTCTTCAGCCACTTTGTGGATATCTTACGACAAAACAAATCTATCATCATTAATCAATATAAACACATAATCAATTATGTTTATTAGTAAATTATCATGGCTAAACACCAGTATGGGTCAAGTGACATTTTTATTTCATCAATAGCCAAACTGATACCACTATTATACATTTATTGCATGGCAGTGAGGGGGATATGCAGCCTTGAAAAATCATATTCCCCAAGGGCATTTTGTGCTTTGAATAATATGAATATAAATAACATGATAAAAGCTAATTACTCAAAGCATAGAATTTTTATTCTGAGAATACTTAGCTACCTGATACATTCCAATGTCCTGAGATACTTTATAAGTTATACATATTGAATACAATCCTAGAATTTTACTGTTTATATCATTCTTTAAATACTTTCTATGGTTGGAAGAAAACACACCAAATATTTGTGAATACTATTGAATGGTTTACCTCCCTTTCTAGTAAAAAAAAAATGGTTTTGCTTAAAAAATGTTCCAAATACATGTACATAATGCACTTGTACTCATATGCATTTACTACATCCCATTACAAACCAATCATTGAATACAATCTTCACACTGATTACTGGTCACCTAAAATATCAACCCAGTTACCTGGTCCATATGGGAAGGAGGGTAGGTCTGCCTGCGTCAAATACCCTGTGATGCTCGCATACAGGTTTTGGGAATCAGTACTTACCCGGACATTTACCCGCCACCCTGAACAAGTTGGTTCTACCGACCTTCTGTTCTCACAAAACAGTATCTGTCTACCTGTCGCCAGACCGCTTGGATAAGCCCCAGAAACTACTTTTGTTACGCATTCCTTAGCTTTGTCTTTGGTAGGGTTCTATAAATTATATATATTTATCATAAGCAGGTATCTTGTTACAGTGAAAAATATATGTACATGCATCATGTTGAAGTATGTATTAGTAAATACCTAGTTACATGCATTTTCTAACATAATTATACAACTTATTGTAAATATAAAGAACTCTTGGGTTATAAGGAATTAAATGTTCCCACACATTCCTACACGAGAAGTTTTTTTTAATACATCACTACTGGGGAGAAATTCTAGACTTTATAGTTGATTAGTATTCTTACATCATTAGGCAGGGATTTATACCACAGCTCAGAGTAGTAATATTTCTTACAGTGTGTAGACAAGGATTTATACCACAGCTCAGAGTAGAATATGTCTTGCATCATAGGCAAGATTATACCACAGCTCAGAGTAGTTTATTCTTGCATCATTAGGCAAGGATTTATACCACAGCTCAGGTAGTAATATTCTTGCATCATTAGGCAAGGCTCAGATATACTATTCTTGCATCTTAGGCAGCGGATTATTACAACACAGTCAGATGTAATATTCTCTACATCATTAGGCAAGGATTTATACCACAGTCAGAGTTATATATCTTGCGATACATTTAGGCAGATATTTAACTCACACTCGAGTAGTAAATATTCTTACCATCATAGGCAAGGATTATACGCACAGCTCAGAGTAGTATAATCTATACATGCATTAGGCAAGGATATTAAACAGTAGCTCAGAATAAGTCAGACAGCCTCTCAGAGCAAGCACTTTCTCTGCTCCTAAAACATAAATAGATCACATACTGTATGTAAAAGCCACGAGGCACACATCATACTGCACGTACTGTAAAAGTGGTTATTTACCCTGGGAGTTGAAGTACACGTTTTGGTTTGTCCAACATTACGCATGGGTGAAAAATACGGGGAACTGAATACAAAATATAGCATATACTAAGATGTTTTTAACAATACACGTGGGAGAAAATTACGTGATGATGTGACCACGTAATTAGCGTAAATTTCCCCCATGACCAGCAATTTATTTCTCACTTCTTATTACAGGCATAAAGATCAGATCATATCTAATAAAGCAAATGATTTTGTTATTATATCTATTCTGGTCCATTTCAAAATAGACTAAATACCACAAGCCACTACGTCCAGATACTCATTTCACATGCGGTAAGTCTTTATAGTGAACGGGCGCAACCCAACTGATCCAATCTTTAACATTAGGGACCCGAATGTAACCAATATTTCCCATTATCACAACACACACACTGAGATTATTTCCCCAAGCATCGTTGACATTTTGAAGCAGCAAAGAGCTACCCGTAACCTTTTGATAAAATTGTGCACTATGAGTCAGAATGTGCATATTCTGTGTAAGAACCGGAATAACAGAAGATTATTCTAATCGAATGATAATGTCTAAAGGTTAATATTCTTTAGGAGATGTGACCTGCGCACCTAGTACCAATGCATAGCAACTGGACCTAGGTTCTGGACAAAACGAAAATATGACCTAATTCGAACAAATTTACCCCTATATTTTAAATATTGATATAAATAAATTTCACAAAACATCAGATTAACAGAATATCCGAAATGTGGTCTATCACTATTTCGATCGAGTTTTCATTTAGTTGTCCATTGGCCTACCCGAAGAATCTTAAGAAGGTGACTAAACATATACTTGGATCGCACTAATAAGCTGTTAACAGTATTATCTCATATAATTTAGGTGATGGTAAAGCAGTATACATTGAGCTGTTATTATACACAACTGATCTTAATACATTGCATGACACGGAAAAGTGCACAAGCACTCTGAAAAGAAAGGCGAATATGTATAATTTATTTCTACTTAAATTATTGCCAATCTGCTGATATGAGTAAGTTGAATGGGAATATTTTACTTATATGGAAATTAATCTTAATACATCCAAATTTAAGTATTATTGCCTATTATACCAAGGACCATGACAATAAATAAAAAATAGCCCGACAGTTTGTCTTGTTTTTTTTATTTTCTTTTTTAGGAAAAGTAATTTCGTTCTAGCTCTGTAAGGGTGGTTACATAGAAGCAAAATTAAACACTATAAGTTGTATTATGGAAAAAGTGTGCCTGGCATGTGCCCCCACGGACTGCTACCTACATGTCGTTTACTAGCCACACCTGGTTGTGTTAAGTGGGAAGGAAAGTGCTGCTGGTTTTTTGAACCTATCTAGGTGAGATTCAGTATTTAAAACAGTTTTTTCATACACCCTCACATATTCATAAATGCATGTGAGAAAATTAAGTTCGCTTTTGTAAAATACAATGTCTTGTAATATTTTACCTTTCTATAGAGTCGGAACTTAATTTTGATAAATGGGGAATTATAAAAATATGAATAGATTGCGTGTTCATGGGTAAATAGTGGTCGAATGGCCTATCGACTAGTGAACCAGAACGGTGTTTAATGGGAAAGTGCTGGTGTGAAGTGGTTAATGGAAAGTGTGCTGGTGTGAACGCTTTGATGTTAATGGAAGTGTGCTTTGGGAGTGAATGAGCGTCTTCACCAGGTCCAGGGTGGTTAATGGGAAAGTGTAGCTGATGATGAGAGGTGTTCAAAGTAGAATCAAGATAGTGCTGGAGTGTGTTGTGAGTTTAATGGAACAAAGAGTGTGGCTGAGTGTGAGGTGTGTTCATGAGGAACCGTAGGAAAGGTGTGCTATGTGATCAGTTTCTTTTATTAGGGAGGGTGTTGAAAATAAGAGATAAGCTACGTGCTTTGGCTGACCAGGCCAAAAGTGGATGTTGGACCCAAAGGGGGGTAAAAGGGGTGTTAGAGGCTCGGGTGGAAAAGTCGTGCCTGGATGTTTGACGGTGTTCATGGAAAAGATGGTCGGCTAGCTAGAGTGCCAAAACAGGGCCCCCAGGATGGTAATCAATCATAGGTTATATGTTATGCCCCGAATGTTTTCAAGGCATCATACCAGGGGTGGGGCGAGTAAAAAAAGAAAGTGGTTACGATTGTGATATAATGGAAAAGATGCTGCTGGTAGTAGAAGCAGTGGTGGCATCGTTTGCCACTGGAATGAGGTGCTTGGTTGAGGTGTTAAATGGAAAGTGTGCTGGTGTTTGAAGTAAAACTCAACCTCACGGATCTCAGCTGGCGACTTAAGTGTGCTGTCGTGTTGAGGTGTTTCATGGAAAGTGTGCTGGTGGGAAATTTGATTTACATGGCATTAACGAGTACGTAGCTCGGACTGCTTGCATGTGCTCGTTAAGTGTATAACAACGCTTGCCACCAGCACATTTTGCTTCCATGTAATGTTACTCACGACACCAGCCACGGTCGTATCCATTTCCGGAGATTAACAACGTTGTCACATCCAGCGCATACTGTTCGCGTGATGTTAGTACGATCCACAACACAGCTCTAGGACAACGAAAAAACAAACATTAGTGTCCAATCATTATTTAACACCTAACGATAAAAAAAAAACCAGTCGTGACACTTTCCATGCATAACACCTCACAACCAGGCACACTTTCCATTTAAACAACCTGCTGGCCACACCAGCTACGACTTTATTAACACTTCACACCAAGCACACTTTTTCCATTGAACACATCACACCAGGGCACACTCCGGGTAGAGCATAACCGCACCACCGATCTCACAACATGAGTCCATGATGTTAACAACCGCACACAGGCACATTCTGTGTGAGCTACACCGCACACACACACGCTTCGGATAACACACACACCAGACACCGTCC
>CAJDSM010072728.1:986-13952 GCA_903981925.1 Ostrea lurida
CTATCATTCCCCAACAAGACATAAACACGATTGTACCTACTCACGTTGTTTCCACAGCAGGTCCACAACCAGATCCATGTCAAGAAATAGGAAAACATGTCCAAAACATATAATTCTGTGGAAGCATGCTTCTGAACCAGACACACAATAACAGCTTTGAAAAGTAAATTTTCCCCGTGTCACCACCCAGTGCCATAGACATAAATTAAAACAACGGAAGGATTCGAAAAAGAAATTGTTAAAAAAAATCAAGTATAACATAGCTGTTTTACTACATTGAATATCTAATTTTTCATCGCTTTACTGATCTGATTTTTTGCAAGCCGCTCTGAGTATTCATGAAATCACCTGATACTCTACTCACCGTGGTAAATTTCATAAGTAAATAATTACTCATACCGATTAGCTATGCACATACAATTATTTGCTAAATATAAGCAAAAATATCCATAAAGGAAGGTTTTGCAGTATGTGAAAAGGGCCATTCCTGTATCTACTGACATTTCAAAATAAGGCTTGATAGTTAAAGAAATTTTAGAAAAGTTTATATTTATCTTTCTTCAAAGGGTGTGTTCAATCATCTGCAAATTCATAACATAAAAGGATCTTATAAACGTTACAACAAAATCACAAAGGGTTACCGTGTAACTGGGCATATAAATCGTTGAACCATCATGCTAATAAAGGTCACGGCCAGATAAATCCGAACAAAAGGCGCGCATGAAGATCTTTTAACAGGTGAAAATATGGTAAGCATTAGAACTCAGTTTTGTTAAAATACACAACTACGTATGTTTTTAGTCCCTTGGTGAATCCTGTACAAATCATTTCACTCGTGTGAACGCATACACAAAACACAAATTTTAAAACCCCAATCTTTAATTTCTGACGGAATTTTCGTGCCGAAACGCCCAGAAATTTTTCATTCGAAGGATATTCGGCATAGTGTAAAGAGCAGCAATAACTGCTGGGTAGCAGATACAAATCTTCAACTTTTCACAGATAGTGCAGGGGGCCCACTTGGGGGTTTTGGCATCGTACTTTGCAGGTAGCTGGGCCATTCAAGGTGCTGCATTTGGTTGATGAAGGAGTCTCGCATAGTCGGGATTAGGAGCACATGGTGACATTCTTAAGAGTTTGTTCCCCGTGTAGCGTGCTGTGCATTTATGGGCCCAAACCGCTTAGTCAGATAAGGCGAATTTTATCCACATAGACATATTGGCAGCTCAGGTGGCACATACTCAATAACTCGAATAGAGAATTAAAAGCATGTCTAGGCATGTTTTGCAAGATTGTTTGAATACCCTGCAAGATCACAACATTACTATGTTGAAAGCGGAATAATTCGCCACGAAACTACAAAAGCAATAATTGAGATTGCATTTTCTCGTTCAAACAGTGGCAAATTTCACGCCTGGCTCCCTGCAGCAGAAACGCAAACCTATGCCTCTACCAGGCCACATTGGGAAAATCTAGAATCCCGAATCAGCCCGACTTATTTAATGCTGCGATATCTACAAATCTACTAAAAAAGCATACTGTCTTGTCCTGCGCAGATACCAGGATTTTGCTTCGCTACAAGTGCATAACTCTTGGCATATTACCAACAAAACGCACTAATTTTAGCATATCTGTCACTTCAAAATCTCTAACAACACTATTCAGCGTTTATGTGGCGGTATGTCTTACCCAAAAATACGACTATTGCGATCCAACAAGTCATGCCTAGTAATTAAATTCGAATGCAATGCTCAAACGCCACTAACGGCTCAAATATCGTCCCGTTAACCATCCCATATCCTGCAAAAGGTGGTCGCACGCCACTCCTAGATCTCGTCAATCACTATACAAATGAACTTTTGAAATCTGCTTTCTCGTTAGTTATTTGGCTCGTGCGGGCTGGGATATGCTGTCAGAAAATATCTAACTGTCTATAAAAAAAATGCAGTGCAGGATGCAGCTGCGACGTACTATTCAATCTCCTAAACAAAATAATATCCAAATATTAATTTCCACATTCAAAAACTCACCAATCGGGCACCAAACACCCTAGTATCAAAAAGTGAACCAAATTCACGTCCATATGCCCAGTCAGCACTATGCCTTTCAGGACCTGAGGCCTCAAGCATTCCGTCCTGCCATTATTGTTCATAGCGATACTACACGCCTTGAGCTAGATATATCGATGTGAAAGTGCAGCATTCCTATTAAGAAGCTATGGATATCGCGGGGTAAAGACGGCCATTTTTGCAACTCATACCTTCCGTTATTGACCATGAGCCACTGACAATGGCTTCGGGGGGGGGGGGGTCCTGACTCCCGATATCAAGAAATCTGGCAGATGCAATCGATGCTTTCCATCCATACATTTCGAACTAATTGCAGAAAATAATGTACCGCGTATTGCCCTATTTTATCTTTCACTGACTCCAGTACAAAAGTCTTTTATAGGCAATCAAACCATTGACTCTTGGGATCACCAATTCTCTAATTGGGCAGTGGCGAATACGCTTAGTCAACATGGGAGGTAGAAACTTGGTCTTCCTGAACAGTCCAATGACATGCAAAACGGCGGAATGAATGGCATGAAATGCTGGACCCTGTATGTATCCAATTCCTTGGATCACTTCGTCCTCCAGATTGTTCTGGTGATTCACCTGGCATCAACGATATGTCTCAGAAAGATGTTGAAGCAGTAAAATTTTAGTCCAGGAAATTTCAGCACCTTTCTAGGTATAGGGCGCTCATGCCCCAGAACAGAACTCGTGCTGGTACACGCATTCTTCCAAGATTATACTGGCATGGCGTGCCCCTGTTAGAAAATAAGAAAATTGAATCAAAAGCGGAAAAAGGTCAACCGCAAAGCTGCCGTATCCGAGCTGAGTAAGGGGGGTACTACTATTAGTCCATACAATATCTTCAATTTCATATTATGATCTGTGTAGGTATGACGGAAATGATTATCTAATTCTGGCAAGTGCTAGTTTCATTTACGATCAAATCCGAATGCTAATCCATTAAATTTAATTTCAGAGCCAACTTGGTCGGGGGGGGGGGGGGGATTTAGGTGATGGCGAGTCCATCGTATCGATGGTGGTTTGGCGGACCAGGGAGATAGAGGAAGATTTGACATCATCAGGCCGTTTGTTTATTCCCCAGTCTGTCTTGTACTGACGGAGGGGACTGTGAATTGGCCGCAAGCTACATGTGGTGACGTAATTTGTTTTTTGGTAGCAATGTAACATAATGGATTTGGAGATTCGCTAGCCTAGCCATGGCTAGGTTTCTCTCTCCACCTCTTTTAAAACGGAGGGAGACTGTCTGGAGTGCCTCGGGTGGTAAACATGGGAGTTACCGGCACTATTCCGCGCAATCCCCGGAAAAACTGGGACATCGATGGGTCCAAGACCTTTCCAAGGTCTTTTTGTCATTTCGCATTTGACTTCCGGGCCTGTGAATAAGGGGCCACGTTTGCCCGTTTTACATGGTTTATGTTTGTATCTTCAGGGCTTATCTCCCTGGTCAGGATTTTGCAATGTGGCCAAATCTCCATTTTCCTAATTGGGACACTCTCCTTGCGGTGGGCACAGTGTTAAATGACTTGTTTGTGTTTACTGTTAATTGTGATGTGAAAAACTTGCGAGTGTTTGCCATCTGTGACTTGCTTATGGTTTGAAAGACATTAAACATTTGGAAGCACGTGTAGTTTCAGGACTTGTTTTGCATATAATACTTTCTGTTTATAAATTCAACAAATTGTGTACACCTTGTATATTATGTGTTTTCATCCAGGAACATGATCAGGCAACTAGTGGATATTACATGCTGTTTTATCTACCATAGTGGGGTAACTTAATTTTCTGTTAAATTAATGTACAAAGATATACCCTTATTGATTGAAATAATACATTAATGTACAGAGATATACCAATGTTACAAACAAGATATCTGTACATTTCACATTAATAGTACAATTTTTATTGATATCATCACCAACTTTGATATCGTTGATTTTGATAATGTCCGTTTGTAGGACGGAAAAGATGGGAAATGACTCAGCGGACACGTCCACATTGATTAACTATCCATATAAGGATTTTTTATCTATCGTAAATATTGTTACTATTATATACCAATGTTACAAACAAGATATTTTTGATTGATTATTTAACGTTTTACGTCCCACTCGAGAATATTTCACTCATATGGAGACATCACCATTGCCGGTGAAGGGCTGCAAATTTAGGCCTGTGCTCGGCACTCAACAGCCTTTGAGCAGTGAGGGATCTTTATCGCGACACACCTGCTGTGACACGGGGCCTCGGTTTTCCCGGTCACATCCCAATGACCGCCACATTCTGTCGCCTCTTACCACACACAAGGGGATGCTGGGGACCTATTCTAACCCGGACCCCCACGGGTCCAAGAGATTTTTAAATAGTGCACAAATTAAATTCATTGGTTATAACTGTACATTTCACATTAATAGTACAAATTGTATTGATATCTTCACCAAATTTGATCTCGTTAATTTTGATAATGTCCGCTTGTAGGACGGAAGAGATGGGAAATGACTCAGCGGACACGTTCCATTTATCTCTATCAAATGTTAAAATACACCAAAATTCTTCTACATATCTATTCGTCCATAATTGATTACGATAGCTCAATACACTTGTACATCCGTTTGTTAATTAATAATATAATGTAGAATTAAGTCGGTCCAAAGGATTAGTGACACTCGCATACGACGTGTTCCATACTCCGCGGAGGAGCCCAATGTAAGGGGAATTTTTTATTGGAATAATTTGACGCTATCCTCACGGGTACCCCTTTTATCACGTGATATTTCTTTCAACCTGGCACTCTATCATTCCCTCTAAATTCTGATTGGTCCGTTTTTTCACTTCCTGATTTCTAATTGGTTCATTCCCTTAGGGCCGCCTCTCGACCAAATGAGCAAAATTTACCGAGCAAAACTTACCCATGGATCAAATTGGATCGCTCTATACTACTTTGGCTGCCCCTAAAGTTAATTCTACGTTTAACGTCACCTCAAAACTTCAAAACCTATGAGGAACAGAGGGGAAAAATAAAAAAAAAATAAAAAAATTTTAAACACGTGTATTTTCAGAAAATCCCCTATTCATTCACACATTGAATGCACATTGTATAATATTCAAGTCAAAGTAAATTGAAATCACCCAATTTAGTGACCAAAAAAGTAATATGTCAAAGTAGATACATACATGTATATTGTAGGATTTGATTTTCTTTCAAGTCCAAGTCAATTTTTGCGTTTTCCCAGCAAAGATTTTTTTCCCCTTCGTATGGGTTTGTATCCTTTCTGAAATACACCATGCAGATTGGGTGAGCAGAGGAACATCTTTTACTTTAAATCCGGATTTGGTTTTTTTTAAATATAAAACGGTAATTTCGCTGAAACCTACGCGCGCGGGTGACGTTAAACGTAGAATTAACTTTAAATAGGCAGCCTTATACTGTAGGAAAATATTGCGACATTGAACATATGAATTAAAGGAAGACATGGCAAACTGTTAAAATTACTGTCTGACACGAGGTAAGATTATGTTTCAAAATCATTTTTGTCACACACATACATATTTTTTTTGCCTTCACTTTTAAGAAGAACGGGGGTGTATCATGCATTATATTAACCTATTCATTTCAATTTTTTTTCAACATGCAATAAAAATCAAGAACTGTTAATCTCAGAACAATCACACTTTCCCCTTTATACATGTATTTAAATCGAGGTTAACGGTTATACATTGTATATCGAATGTTCAATGTTGTCGTGCTATATTTATAATATACATGTGTAATTATACACAATGTTAACAAAACACATAATTCCATACTATGTCATTAGGTTAATGACAAAATCGAAATTCTAAATTGGTCCGAACCCTCCTCCTTCCAATTTGTCACTCCAATCACAGGCACTTGGGACATTGGTTTGGGGGGGGGGGTGTCATGATCCATGCCCCAAGTACCTGTGTCTCTAATGTATACTTTCCGACGCCACTCTAATCACACATGTGCAATGACTCAAACATTGTAAAGCTATAAATAACATACTTGAACTGATGAAAAATCAATGTACATAGAATGCCTCGTGAACATGTAAATTACATTTGACGGAAATGTCGTAACGGTTTATGTAATCTTAGTTTTTCCACCAAATTTGGTCACAGCTGATAATGAGCGCCCAGGAAGGATCGGATATGTAAAATTAGTATCGATATCGTTAAAATACCACATTTCGGAAAACGGAAGTGTGGTTCCGCATTTACTTTTGATCGTGACATGGAGTGATGATAGGACCACTTTAAGTTCCCACGATTTTCCAAAGACAAAAATGAAACAAACCCAATAAAAAGTCAATATTATTATTGAAATTGTTCTTTATAAACACAAAGGAGCACACATTTGTGTATCTTCACACGATTGATTTACGGAAACAATAGGGTATTTAATTATTGCTCTTTAATCTTCACCCCTTGTCGGATATTCGTCTTGCATGGTTCACGATACGTACTCGGTAACGTTTAAAGATCCTTTTGTAATGAATGATTGAACACACTTGAGGAAAACTTTTTAATCCCAGTCATAAAGGACTTCACATTCAACTTTATTTAATACCAATGTACATGTATGTAATTATAGAATTTACCACGTGGGGATTCATAATACCACGCTGCAAATAGACAGATGAATTGAATTCAATGTGGTGACACGGAATTTACTTTCAAAGCTTGTATTTGTGTCTGCCAACATGCTTCCACAGAATTATATGTTTTTGGACATGTTTTCCTATTTCATGACATGGATCTTTGGACCTGCTGTGGAATACAACTATGGTCATGTGTTTGTCTTGAGAATGTGGATTGGTTATTCAATTGACTCGACAACATTGTTCCTGTTAAAATTTAAGAACCATTTGCCGTTAGAGAAGTATACTATTGGATATTTTATGTATATTTCATTATCGCTGACTTTCTTCACGATTTTTGTCCCTGGACACTTGGAGTCTGATATTCATAGTTTGTTTTTATTGGCGTACTTTAAAGCAACTTCAACATTATCTGCAGCAATTCTATATCGCTTTTCAAAAGAAACAAAAGAACGGCGCTGGTATAACGTGCTTTGTGTTTGGACGAGCTGTTTCGATCTGTCTATCAATTTTGTGCAGTCCGTTGCATCATATGTACTACTGGTGTTGTTGACCTTTTCTACTGACGAGAAAACTATGGTATATTCTCATATAATTTCCTAAATCGTGTATGATTATAGAATAATGACGCTTTATGTAATCATTTCTACAATTGCACATTGACACTTGAAATAAAAATTGGAACTATATTTAATGCGAAATATTACTAGACATATGTATGTGCACGTATTGTTTGAAGAGAATAAAACATGTAACTTATATTTTTGGTATGTCAATTTAAACAGTAACACTATTGAGGGTGTTGTTGAAAGTTTAAAGACATTTGTATTCGAATTTGTGGATCTTTCTTTCCGTAGCATTGTTTTCATGACTCAGTCAATAATTTTAAAAGGCATTACACTGCTATACAGAAAGCTTTCTCACGAACATTTAAATTATGCCCCTGGAATATTCGATTCGGGAGCATATAGTTTTAGGTTTGTCTGTCTGTTTTGTCCGCAGGATAAACTTTAACATTGGCAATGACTTTTGAATAGTAAGTGATAGAACTTTCGTTGTCTACATGTGTATTTCTTATGGCAAGCCCTTTCTACTGGTACCAATTGTTTTGACCTTCAAGTTCTTTTCGAAAACTTTAACACTAGCCATAACGTTTGAAAGGTAAGTGATAGGACTTTCATTATTCACATGTGTATTTCTTATGACAAGCCCTTTCTACCGGTACCAAAAGTTTTGACCTCCACCTACTTTTCAAAAAGTTTTAACATTCAATTTGACTATAACTTTTGAATGGTAAGTGATAGAGTTTTCAAGTTTCATATGCATGATCCTTTTTGCAAACCACTTCCACTCGCATGTGGAATCCGGGGCATCAGTGTTTCATAAACATATTGCGTTTTGACTTATAACTTTTCATTATAATAAACAAGAAAGCAATAATTTTACAATGTATGTATGTGAACTAACACGAGGCCAACATGCCTTAACGGTCACCTGAGTATCATATCCCATTCTTTACATTTAAGTCTGAATAATGTGTCTTTTGTGCACATGTTGATATGCATACGATTCCTATTTAATTACACGAGAAGAAAAAAAAATGGTAGTTTGAAGGAAATTAATCACTTGAAAATTCCTCACTCCAAAGGGTCACCGAATTTCACAATTTAAGGTAGGGGGCTTCATTGACATTCTAATCATTTAGTTTCTCACAAATATATATGGAAATAGAGAAGATTTGAGTTATAAGATATGTTTACTTTATAATCATATTGGCCCCATCCTAAAGCCTGAACCCTTGACCCAGGGGCCATGAATTTCAGAAGTAAAGCGCTTAATGGGCACCATAATGATATCACCATAATCATATAAAGGCAAGAATAACGAACAGTGACCAATCTCGTAACTCTCGAACCCCCCCCCCCCTTTATCGATTTCTGGTTTATGAGAAGCAGTAAACGATAATTGATGGCTGAATAAAGCCGATAAATTGATTTTATTTCCAATTCACCATGACGATGCGAGAGAAGGGACCTTGACAGAGCTGTTGCTAAACGGTAGGGGTCTAATTCTAAGAATATGACTATTTGCAAGTGATGTGGCTGGTATATAAGGAATTCAAGATTGCGGCGTGAGATACCTTGTCACTATAATATGATTACGCGAAGATATTTTTAATCAAATACATTTAAAACGCCGACTGCCTATGAGGTAAACCATTGAAAATACATGACGTCATAATAAAAAAGCAACTCGCATGGCTGCTTCTCATGGGTAATGTCGGTCCCACACTGATGGTAACTCTCACATGCGTAATGTCGGTCTCAAATGGGTGATTCTGTGAGATTTTGCGATGTCGGACTGTACTTCATAAAAAATAAAGTAGGCAAGAAACTGCTAACTAACTCGATAGTCGCATCCATTCTTTCAACATGCAATTATTCAATCGCTTCGTACGGTATTGTGGCCTCTTTGAGAACTGACTATTGCAGCAGGGCAGTAACTAGAAATTTCCATTGGGGGGTGCACAAGGCCAAGACAAGGGGTCTTTGGACTCCTTTAGCCTCCAAAATAGTCTAAGACTAGCCCTGGTAGGGGGTCCAGGGGGCGAAGCCCCCGGAAGCTGAGATTTTAGCATTTACGTAGGGTCTGGGGGCCCACAGTTGGTCCAAAACGGGCCTTAGTAGGGGTCCAGGGGGGCGAAGCCCCCGGAAGCTGAGATATGTTGACATTTTCATTTTGAAATGGGGGGGGGGGGGTGCACTTGCACCCAGTGCACCCCCCCTCCCTGGTTATGACCTTGTGCAGGTGCGCTCTGTTTTAGCTTTCATGAAGTACGGTGATTGTGATCATATCATTTTTATAAAAATATTAAAGAAATGATGAAACACATAGGTTGATACCTGGAACTTAAAGATCTATCATTGTTTGTGGTTTTAAGTGATGTTGACATTTCAGTCATATACATGTATATACATGCTGATTTTGGAAATTGATCAATGTCCGTTCTAGATTGACAAGACAGTTCGTATTTAGCTTTGTGTTTTATCGAATCTTTTGGTTTTTGAGTTGTGTGTTATTTTATGTCTGTAATAAATGACCATTTCATCTCAGAAAGTGTTCAGTTTTATGTTGTTAATTCAGTAAAAGCTAGCATCAGTGAGATTGTACGGTATATTGAGAAAGAAGTCTTTTGTGTGCCAAAGAGATTGTAATCTGACACAGGATATCTGCATTGAATAAAGTGCATGTACCAGGGCATTGAAACATGTATGCTTGAACAAGGAATGCGCTTATTAAATACAAAAAGGCGAAGTTAACATTGTGTCAAACGTAATCATAATCCAAAAAACATATACAAAATTCGAGTGTAGGGCAACACGGACCTCCGACAAAAGCGAAGGTAGGATCAGGTGCCATGGAGGAGTAAGCATCCTCTGCTGACCGGTCACACCCGCCGAGAGCCCTTAGTCGAAATAAAGTATATGAAATATGAAAGAAATATTTACTACAATTATGAGTGGTTTGGGTCTTATATAGAATAGACAAACAAGGGACATACGTATACATGTACATAGTAACATTTACTATCTCTGTACTAAAATTCAATATCCTCAAAGCAAGTGATTATTGTGAAAAATGTAGAAGTTCGAAGCACGGGTCTTCTGCAGAAAAGTTTGCCAATTAGAACGTAGTTGGGGTACCAAATCATCAGCTCTGGCGTGGGAAAACGGTCGCCGTGGAAGACAAGTCAATCAACGTGTCAATTTCATTTATTTATCAGTTCAATTCTTTCTACATAATTAAATTTGCCTTAATTTTCTTTATTAGAATATGGTTACTACAGTTACATGTACGTTGAAAGAAATACAGAATATACATGTATGTATGTATGTTATGAAAACAATAAAATTAGTATAACAGAAAGCTGTTAGACGGCGGATATGTTGGTGTCTGATAGCAAGACGTAGCATTGACATTATATTTAGAACGTATGATCAAACACAAAGTTGTGGTGATAAACCACAGTTCCAAATTGTGTACGTGATGCATAAGAGGTCTGGTTGTCAGGGTGTAGTCTGGCCACCACGTGGGTGTATCCGTTTTCTGTTGGCGGTAAGTTGTCTGGACTTACTGGAAGACCAGAAGGAATTCTCTTCGATGTCAAATATGATTTTTTTCTTTTCCATCGTATAATGAAAAACATTACGCCGCAGATCACACTTAGTGTTCCAGTGAGTATAACTGGAATGATGATGAGATAATTGGAAAACTCTTGCGGAATCTCTTGATGGTTGACATGCTTTTCACAGTCATCTACGAAGAAACAAACCTAGCTGCATTCATATTTTTTTTCTTCTAATTTTGTAATTTTTCAACTGTCTTAAGGAAATGCCGTATATCGGCAAGTGAATGTTTTCTTATATGTATGTTGTAAACCAATATCATTAAAATGAATAAAACGTAATATTTTTCATGTACGTCGTGAAATGTCTACGGATTACCCCTCCCCCTCCCAGTTTTTCGATATGCAAGGTTCGATATATTGCCTGATTGCCCCACCCCCTTTTTGTCAGCAATATTTATTGGTAAACTTGAATTAAACCCTTTTAATAAGAGACGACCCCGTCCTTTCCCCCCGTACGCTTTAGAATTGTGAAATTTGGGCCACAGAATATGCTAAACGTTTTATTTTCCTCTCACTTACTTCCTTTGTAAAAATCAAGATACAAGTATTTGCATCATTGAGTAAAACACCAATTGCAACTATCGATATATTGAGCAATGTAAATGATATATCGACGTAAGTCCAAACTATAATCAAAAACAAGAGTGGAAAAACGACCCGACACACAGAGGTGGATAGGGGCCTGAGAACTAGATCCCCTATTGACTGGTACACCGTCATGAGCCCTAGTTCATTTGATCAGGTAAACGGAGCAATCCTAGTGAAATCAGTGAGTGAAAACGCTTAAACATCATTATGGCTATGAAACACATCAGACAGATTTGACTCAAATGGTAAGGAATACTGTAAACTAAAATTGTTAGATATTACAGAAATGTTGCCTTAAGACTGTTGAAATCCTGCACAAACCACTTGTTTGTAAGTAGCCTGCCTGTGTGATAAACAGAAAGACAGAAAATATCATTTTCAAGTTAATGATATTAAAAGTGGATAATTTTTTTTAATGTTATCATGTAATGTAATTGGAAAGGCAAAAATAACGAACAGTGATCAATCCCGTAAGTCCCAAAATAGAATACTGAATTGTGACTCAGAAATGTTAGTAACAAGTTATTTTATATATCCGAGAAGCTTTGTGTAATTTCTATTTAGCAGAATACCCTAGTGTCTAACTTATTGACAGGGTGTTATATAATTAATACCCTATACCTTGTGCACATTGCACAGGAAGGGAATACCCTTCTATTCCAAAATAGCAATTTTCTTGTAGCGTGCAATATGCTGATAGCAATAGCTCAAACTTGCTCGACTTCGTGCACCAGCTGCATCCGCTTGTGTTGAAGCAATCCCTAAAACAATACAAACATAGAATGTACTCAGTGCAGGGTTATACCGGCAGTAATATTTCGATTATATAACCATTAAAGTATCTAATAGCTAGTTCCCTATGATGTTTCCTTCAGGATCGATGACACTCAGTTGTGTGTGGTTCCATGATATCCGGTATATTAAAGCAAATGGTTATAGATCATATTCGTGATATTATTATTATTTATTTTAATGGATGTGTATTGTCTTGAGGTTTTTCTTACACTTTTTACAGTAGTCTCAATGAATGTCCTTTCTTTTATTTATTATATATTTTCCATTCATACACCTGTAGCACATTATGCAATCAATAGAATTACCCTAAAGCTTTTTTATGGAACGCCATACATTACATGTAGCTGTACTATAGTGAGTGCTGACTTTAATGGTATGATTTAATGTGCTGGTAATTTTGATGAATTTGGTTCTTATGTATGATAATAGTCTGATAATTATCGTGGTTATGTTTAATGGTAATGGATATAGGTCTGAGTAATTTAGTGGTTGATTTAATCGGGTATGATATAGTCTGATAATTAATGTAGGCTAAGTGGTTTAAGATGGCTAATGGTCATAGTCTTATATTTGTTGGTGTGGTGTTTAATGGTAATGAATATATCGTCTGATGATTATGTGGTGTGATTAAATGGTATGATATAGTCTGATAATTATGTGGTGTGTTAGTCTGATAATTATGTGGTGTGGTTTAATT
>CAJDSM010072731.1:0-19125 GCA_903981925.1 Ostrea lurida
AGAGAGGAGATTGAGAGCGCGACTGAGTGGAGATAGCAATGGTTAACTTTTTTAAAGACTTCCCTAGCGATATACAGCATAAATAGTAATACTTAATTTGAGGATCATGCACTTAAATTTGAGTGGAGGCGCTCCAGTCGTACCGGACCACGGGAGGTCTATCGAAATTTGAACAAGAGCTTTGAAAGCTTACTCTCTATAATATATCAGTAACGTATCGAGAAGCTTCCATTACACAAGATGAAATTTTGTCACTTTAATCGAAACGCTCTCGCGCGCACACTATCTCACTGGAGATTATGTGAGAAGAATATATTATAAATGCGAGAGTACCCGAAAATAAGTGATAAGCGAATGCGGTACACGTGTCTAAATCAATGCAGAATTCGCACGATAGCATACACCCCACATGGAATCTCCCATAGTAACGAGTGATTGAGTGTGGGTGGGCTGCCACTGCCGGAGGCGCAAGGCTCTATGGTCATTCGCGCGCATATGAGGAGGTTGAGCTATGTATATAGTGGAGTCATATATATCTATTAGGAAAGCTCACCATATGCATGATAAAGTATGGCAGGAGAGAATATTGATGGGTGTGTCTCAGACGAGGATAGCTCTCTATAAACAGTCGCACACGCCTTAGGAGAGAAGGGAGCATACTCCAGAGGTAAAGAGAGCATATCCTTTTCCAGTCGCCACCCCACCACTATCTCCTCTGTATACTCTAATGCATGTGGAAGGAGGTATTACGACAGAGGGTTTGCAGGACTTCTTGATTCCTAAAGCGCATGTTGGTCTCTTGAAGGTAATCTCACAGTAACGATTGAGATGTATGACTCTTTGTAAGGATAACGATGTAAGGACTCACTAAAATGTCCTGCAAAGTCCGGCATAAGAGAAGAGCTGCGGGAGACTGCAGATCGGATTTTATACAGGACAGTTTCATTTAGTTTGATTATTATCAGGACTTACTAGAAATTAGAAAATAAAAAGGTTATATAAAGCAGGCATCACAAAAATTTCCTCAAAGTCTCTAACATGATATATTCAGTTACGAGACAAATATGAGCAGGACATTAATTACTTGGACTTTTTTAGGACTTGTTGAATAAAGTATATTGTGCGAACAAAAAAGTCTGTGAGACTTTCTTTGTTAACAAAGAGGTTAACGATCAAAAGTGGAAAAACATGAATCTGCTTAATTTTAGACAGTTGCCTAGGGAATAAGTACAAGTGCTCTTTAGGCACAGTTTAAAGAGATATATTTCGGTCGTATCACTTGTTCTAAAACTAGTGTTCCAAGCGAGTAACGCCACACAATTATAATTGTGGAATATTTTCACTTTCTATTAAGTATGTTTGTAAACGTACACGAGTGTAATAAGATTTTTTTTTTTGTATCTTTTCTTTCTTTTTTTTTGTTGATTTACTAAAGGCAACAAAAATTTAATGATTAAACATAAGACAATATTTGCAGGAAGAATCTTAAATAGTGATTTAATAGATCAGAAAGCTGAGTTAATTATGATGTTTCAAACCAAGAAAATGCCAATAGCAAATTATGCAATATAACAAAATAAAGTCGATACTGTATCCGTTTGGAACAACAGAACTGTCACTCAACTTAGTTTGGAGAAGTAATATTCGAGTACATTTACGTCTGTATCTCGTGGGAGTGTGGGTTATAAAATTACGAAATGTCATTGTCGGGAGTCGATTTCTAGTTTATGCGTCAACACTATCGAAATAAAAAAGGAGCCTAGCTGAAACTCTTGGTGACAACGAGCATTTGTGCGCGCGAGTGGAATTTGATAGCAGAGGATTCACAGTGATTGGCGCCTTTGAATGTGCGGTAAAATGACCAGTCTCAAGTGGAGACAAAGATTTTGAATGATAATACTGTAAGCTTGTCTGTACTATAGAGGATGATCACAGATGTAAATGATCTGAGCTTAAAGATATTATTAGCTGACAGTGTATTTCATAAGACTGAATGATTTTTTAAATCTGCAGGCGAGAATTGTTTTGGTAACTGCAATGGTCGCCTTCCTTGGAGAGTTCGTTATAAGTTCCGAGATTGCCGTACGAAGCTAAATATTACTCCATTACACTGCCTTTGGGAACTTGGTCGCCAAATCTTCGAAGTATTAGAATCAAGCCTGCTCGACGATATTTTTTGAGACTCTAATGATTTTTGTGGCAAAGACGAGGAACACTCCGGGACGAATGGTGCGCCACGACTCGTGCGTCGGCCTCCTACACCGTAGTCCATTTTGAAATATGAGGAGAGGTGTAAAATGTAGAGATTGGGGAATCTTGAACTAAAATGTTAAGATGTTTGTTTGATTTCTCTCTAAATTTATGATTAAAGTTCTGCTGAGGCTCGGCAGTGTCATACTCTGTTTCTAGTTTTAAATTGAAGGTCCTTCCGTTCAGACGGAAGATCCTTCAGTAGTGTGAATTTGGTGACTGCGTTTACTTATTATTATTACTTATTTCCCATTTTTGTATCCGGAAAGAGCTGCCTAACCGACTTGCGCAGAGAGATTGTCTGCGGTAGATTTCTTGTGAGATTTAAACAGCACGTTATGAAATTCAGAACTATTAATAACTCTTATATTTTTTTCTGTTATTGTGGTAAAACTTCTACTATTCCGGTCGCAAGGATACAGCATATTTGCGCTTACTTCAATGCCAACGTTTCTTGAGAGAGAGAGTCTACAGAGCATAGAGTCACCTAAAGTTTGTCAAGGATGATAAGTAATCTTACTTAAGTAGATGCACGAAAGTTAGGGGGTTGGGCTCCCTTTGTCACAGCGCCGATCACTCTCGCGGTCGTCACCCGGGGAAGTGAATAAAATTATATCGTAAAGTTTTCATAAAAAATAATTATCTTTGATGTGAAAACCGTATACCAACATATTAAGCTTCTTTGCGAAGATAATCTAAAACATGTTTCAACCTGCACCAACCGGAAAGTCGATGAAAACGTCCAACAGGTTGTCCGGGTTATATTAAAAAGCCACAAAGTTATTCAGGTTTTATCAATTTTTTCAGAGCCATATGTACTCCATCGGCTTAACAAATGACGAGAGTATTTTATGAGACTTGAAAATGTTAAACGATATATTAGTAAAGACACACTACAAATCACCAAATCGTAGAGTAAAACGATCAAAAAGTTTTTGTAATAATTCTACTTGCACGAGGTCCCGTTCAAGAGTAATCACAGTGTCTCAACTAATTTACAAAAATAATTTGTGTCTCATGTTGTCACTCGCAGAAAACAGGAGATGAAGGGACAAGACCACATTTGAAACTTATCAGGGATGATAGTAGCGTTGGACTTTATATATAAGGACCGAAGAAATAGTAAAGGGTTGAAAGATTACTTAGGACGTTTACTAGTAAACCGGTCAGTACACCGAAAAACAGGAGAGTGACGATAAAAAAAATAAATCAGTAAGAGTTTTGCAAATCTTTGTATCTTTCACTCACAATTAAAACCTAGTGAGAGCCGCATTCGTTATGGGTTAGAGGCGTATCACCTTTCAAAAACTATCAAATGAAAATGACAATCCCAAGGAAGTTAAGGCCACGCCTCCTTTCTCCCGGTTAGGTTACACAAAGAAAACACCAGATATTCACATCTCAATTTTCAGAAGCCATCATGAGAGATGCAGAGCTTATGAAACTAAAAGTTTTGGTTGAACTATGAAATGTTTAGCACAATTTTGTAAAACACTTATAAATGTCATGAAAAGGGTGAGTAAAGATATTATGATATTTTGGTAAAAAATTGGTATATCTATCCGTGTTGTCGGAGGACATAACGGAGTGTACACCAAGTTCAAGATAGATTTCATTCTCAAATAATCAGTGCGTCCGTATCAGGTATAAGACAGCACACTTGAGACTCTCAAGGGATGAATTAGACTCTGTGTATTTGTAAGAACAAATTCATACAGTAGCGGTCTCAAGAGATCACCTCTTTGCCGCCCACCTGTTATGGCGGAGATCGTTCACGCTGGAAAGTGAGATAAGAAGATAAGGGCGGAAAAAGAAATTTTTAAACTTGTTTACTATTGCAAACATTTCCACAAAACCTATAACCAAGACTTTATCGTACGAGATATCTTTTGAAATTATTGATAAACCGCAGTTTCACTGGCAATTGGAATGGTCAGATAATATTCACTTCACAGGAATTGTACATTTCAGAAAAGACTATCAATATCTCTTTTGAAGCCATATAAGAAGTGTTCTTCGGTTACTCCAAATTCTTCCACGATTGATCTAAAATGTTCGACACCAGTTTCCTATAGTCGAAGATAAATCATTTCATGCAGGAAGTTCTAGTGTAACGGAAGACGGCTCTCCTCATGTAGGTTAATCACACACGGTAATTTAAAGTTTCTAAGTGATGAGTATATAGTACCAAACCTTCCCGACTGTTAAGAAATATTTGGACCCCGCAACAGAGAACATGTTGCATTTTGCAACTCCATTATAGCCATTTAATTATGTAGTATAAAGATAGTGCCGATTCTGTTAGTAGAATTAAGATATACGATTAATGTAATTATTTTCAACGTTTTATTATCTTTGTTCAAGGGAGTGTTTGCCAAAAGGCGTCTGTGAGTTTTCGGTGCGAAAGTACATGTAGAGGATTATCAAATCAGTGGCGTAATGTTTTTATCAAACTTGGCAAATTGAGAGAATCATTGCTCTATAACAGATGAGAAGTTTTAATCTATCGCTATAACTTTTTTGCGAGGAGGAGTCGAGGTGAATCAAATATGAGAGCTGCGACAAATGTGTTTACAAACCTTTTAGGTGATGGACAACTCAGGTATCTGAATTGCCATAAAAAACATGGACGGAGACATGTATGTTGGAATTTAAAATGTCTGTGGATAAAACTATTGAAGCGTTTGTTGGTGGGAATATAAACTGTATTTAGGATTGAAGCAAGTGATAAGGTGATATAAGAATATACGATTCAAGCTTCTTATATTCGGCAAAAGAATCATGCAGTTGGATCTGGTGAGTGTCAAATCATTTCAGATGTTGGAAAGTTAATCCAATTTACGAATGGGGAGTGTTTTTTTTGAAAATAAGGCTCTGAAAGGTTCAAATTGTAAGCAGAGCAGATCGTTGTCCTGCTTATATCATGGTTGCAAACTGGTTCGAGTCTCAATCAAAACATAGATGCGAAGGCCATCAATGTTACGTTTGATACCAACAGCAGATCACAATGGCATGACAGATTGGCTTATAGAATATAAAGACGCGAACTATTAAGTAATAACATGTTTGTGATAATTCAAACTTTGAATCGGGCATGAGGGGATAATAATATGGTTAGATAAAGATATATATTTACACTGTAAATTATCTTTGTATTTTTGTTTTTTTTTCGGCGAATACCAAGGGTTATGTTTGAGAAATTTGAAGAGTTAAATAATTACTGTGGCCCTCTATTATTTTACAAAGTGGTGGTTATCTTCATAGTATTTTTAGTTCTATTGTGTCAGAAGGTTTATGCGTAAAGTTTTTTTATAGTTTTTTATTATTATCAAAATCTGCATGGATGCTAGGAGAAAAACAGATGACACAATATTACATTCATACGGACAAAATGTCGCAAATTTTAAAAATAAGAGGGCTTGAATAAAAAGTGCGGAAGACGGCGGACGCGCAGCGAAATCGTTGTCCCATGACGCATGGTGAAATTTTAAAAAAGTAGTGGCTGAAAGTGCATTTGCAGTAGGATTAAGTGGTGGAATTTCCAGAGGAGGTTCCCCTAGTTATTAACCGTAAAAGCAGTGATTTTGGTTTAAGTGATACTCCCTTAAAAAGATCCTTGACAAACAGTCGCTACATCTGGGATTATTGTCCTAGGCCGACATGTGACTATTCTAAAGATAGTACAGGCAGAATAATCCACATTAGCTCTCGCTAAGTACGACATTATGCTAAAGGATTAAGTGGGACTTATGGGCAGGGGTTATAGCAAGCTCAAATTACGGGCAGAAATTGAAATCCAATTGCCCTATATTCAGATGATGTGCTCCATAAAGAATTGCTTAGAAAAGAAAGTGCGCACTGGCCAATAACGCGTTCCATTCATGTATTCCTTGTCAATCCCACCAGAACTTCCGTAGAAAGGCAAGAACTTTCAGCGGACAAGTCTGTATTAATCCACTGGGAACTTTCGGTTGTTGCTCTCACAGACTTTCCTATATGGGATATCTCTTTGAGTGAATTTTCCAGAGGGGAACAGATTCGCTGGTACGCATGTGGGTTTCTTGAGAGAAGTAGAGATTTTTAAAGATTTGTATTGCCTAATATAAGGGATTTGCATAAGTGTAAAGACTTTGATATCGGCCTTAAGTTGCGTAGGCCACCACAGCGGTAACCCCGGAGGGGCAGTGGATGTTGAACAAACCTATAAGTCGTCACATCATATAAATGCGAGGAGAGAGCTTACCAGTATAAATTTCTAGCTTTGTGTCGCTGTGGTTCTCCGTCCCACCTCGTCGCCCCCCAGAAGCGCTGGGTTCCTTGAAGAAGGTAGATTTGTTGTAAAGACTGTCGGACGCTAATGCAATATCTGCATGTAAGAAGATCTTTTGATCCCCTATTGGGTCCGTTGCGCATTGTATCCTTTTTTTTAGACCCGGGGGCTACATGATATTGACAAGGACTGTGAGTAATCGTCCTACGCTATGTAGGGTCAGTAAAGCTTTCAGCGTATGGAATTATTTTATTAGCGTTTCCTAGTACCGAAATTGGTTCTTGGAGAAGATAGAATTTTTAAAGATATATTTTTTGCAGTAATAGTAATTCAGTATGAAGGTTGTATGCCATGAAGCCAATACATGTTGAAAATCCCGCGCTAATTGGTGGCCGGGCCCAGATGGTATTCGCTATCGGGTGAGCTCCCCCCGGGGGTCGATCCGAAATGTATTGAGAACAGAAGGCTTGATAATCGTCCGTCATATGCATGTCAGGAGCGAAGCGAGAGAGCTTTCTCAGATATAATTTGCGAGGCATTTCCAGGGTCCAAGAGGCTGGGTTCTTGAGGAAGAAGGAGAATTTTTATAAAGGATTTTCATTCCGTATAGTACAAGTAGGGAATCATTACTGTAAAAATGAATTATTGATAATCCCCTTATTGTGGCTATAATCTATTTAAGCCATGACGCTATGAAAGATAATGGGGAAAGATAGCTTCAGAGCGAGTGAGCAGCGAGGATTGGAAGGCGTCCTGCACGGAATGTTAGGAAGTAAGAAATAAGAAGAGATTGATCCGAGAGTGAACGGGTGCAAGGCTATCGAGGCCTGGAAAGAGTGAAGGGGGGGTGTAGAGCAGCGCCTAGCAGAGAATGATCGTGATAGGGCCTGTAATAGAGACTATAGGGCATGCGTCCGTTGTAGCTTATGTGCTCGGTGTATGCTGAAAATGATTGGTATCCAAGGAGAGTAAGGTTTGTGTTCGCCAACGACCAGAAACTTGTATTTTCGGGTTCCGATTTTTGTTCAAAAGGCCACATTATCTGGAAAAAGCCTTAGATTTTAACTTTATCGTGACGAGTGTGTATATAAAGTTGGGAAATCAATGCTTTCGATGCAGTGTATTTTAGAAAAAATCTCGTGGACTTGTAGAGGTTGTGGTAAAGAGGGATAGCTCTTTTAGGATGGAGTCTTAAAATTGTGAATGAAATCGCACATTGATTGACACCTACTTGCGGTCGGTATATGTGTGGAAACAGTATCTCTGAAGTGACTCCTTAAGCACTGTTTAGTAGTTTAGTCAGTTTATGTAAAGGATAGAGGCTTGGGTAGATAGACACTTACTGGAGACCAGCGTAGTCTTTGTTGTAAGGATTCTATGACTGAATATTTCGGAATCCAGTAAAGTTGTACTGTCAAATTGATCCTGATTCGTTCGGAAGATATGAAGTATTCAAACAGAAAGGTGGCGTTTGTGAAGAATTGCATCTTAGTCAGATTGCCTTGGAGTATAAGTAGGATTCCCAGATGTTTGAAGTAAACTCTAGTTCATTTAAAAGATCTACACGTTTTAATCAAACATGTTCATTCGTATGATAAAGACATACTCCGGAGAAATTATGTCTAAGGACGGACGGAAAAAGATATTCCAGAACAAGTAACAACCCCTATAAAGTTTGTCGGGGGCGGGGATTCATTAAACCTTACTAACAAACAACCTACAGAGAAAGGCATAAGATACTACTCATCGTAGTAAATTGATACATAAATTTTCCAGAGCGAACATAAATGGAAAATAATTCAAATTAAGTGACAGATGCAGTGCGTTGTTGACTATTGAAATAAAAAACTTGTCTAATTAACTTGTCCCGCATGCAGGTTCGATGCGGGATGATTTTTTTCGATGCAATTTGTGAACATTTATAATGATCAACGATGTATAAACAATACGCTATTGCAGAGAACACATTCAGCATTAAATATTGAACATGTACTGATTGGTACACACGGTGATGCGATGTTCAATTTTGCGGGTGAAGAAAGTATTGACCAGCGGAGTCGTTAGAGAGAGAGAGAGAGAGAGAGAGGAAGAGAGAGAGAGGAGAGAAAGAAGAAAGAGAGAAAGAGAAGAGAGAGAGAGAGAGAGAGAGAAACAATATCAAAGTTTTGTAATTAACTTAACGAAAAAACATAAAGACAGAACTATGGTGTACACGTATTGGTTTTAATATGCGTCACATTGTGTCCTGTTGATTGATTGTACTATACGAAAATTATCACTTTCACAACATTTGAATTGAAACAACCTGCCTTGAAAAGAAAAATGTTTCAAGGATAGCATAAATGCATTGATTTGTTAGACACTAAACGCGCATAAACACAGAAAAAAATACAAAGAATAAAAAATCTGGTGCAGCACCACAGGATGAAATAATGTCAGTCACTCAACCGAATGGGGATGGAATGGCAGATCTCTCATTCAGTTACCTTTCCAGACCTTTCGTTTGACTGAATGACAGTTTCATCTTGTATACACTTCACTGGGCCCGACTATCCTGTTATCCTAACGTTCATCAGAGCAAGGGTTCTATGACAATATTTTACTTACATTGAGATTCACTATAATTCAATTTATGATGAAATCGTGACATTTTTAAAGCAAAATTTTAGATAGTTTCCTATTCTGGAAACTTTAATTTAGGAACCAGAAATAGTGATAATTCATTAGCTTACGTGGCACCTGGGTCCCATCGAAGGCGAAATAGCAAACCCCGTTTTCGTCTCTTACCCTACCTACGTTTATGCCCAAATGTTGCCAGACTTGTAGACTAAGCTGGTATGATATTCACGCGATATTCGTGGGTCATTTATAACCAAACAAAACAATAATGATTATATTATGTAAAGGTGGAGATAACGGACAGTGATCAATCGCAACGAATACACATTACGATTTGGGCAAACACGGTCGACCCTTGGATACAGCAGAGGTGGGATCGGGTGCCTAGGGAGTAAGCATCCCCTGTCGACCGGCCACGCCCACCGTGATTCACTCATCTTGAGCAGGTTATCGGGGTAATCATTGTATTCATACAATTGGTACATTTAACACATTGTTTAACCTCGCCAATTTATACAGTATTTGACCCAATGGCAGGTTGTATTGGCAAACTAGATCGTTATAACGATCATAGAATTTGCGAAATGCTGACTTTAAACATGACTGTTGAAACCCCTGTAACATTTCATAAATATGAGAATAGGTACAAAAGAAATTTGATATGATTTGAACATATTTCATTGCCAAAATTGACAAAAGGATTGGATACAAGTTCCAAAACTTAGATAATCCATGTGCCATACACATACCAACTGAAGAAATTTATTTTTAGTACAATTGAAAAAGGCATTTTGACCAACTAATTTGCATTCAAAATTGTAACATAAGGAAAACATATATACATAGTATTACATGTAATTGTAAATTATTTTTGAAATTTTATCATCTTTGCATTGTTTAATCTTATATTTTATGACATCATATTGAGTTTTCGAATTCTACTTCTTGAGTAGTCAAAATTATGATAAATTAGCATTTTGAACTTGATTCATTTCTTTAAAAGTCTTTTGTTTAGAAATTTCCAAGCCTGAAATACAAAAAATTACAACAAAAACTGCAAAGTATAAATAATTGTGAAAACTTTTGAATTTAAAATGAATCGTTTAATTCCACTGAACTTGTACATGTAGTATATTCAAAGTTGATTTCTTGCATAAACAGTTTATTGTGCTGTTTTGAGATATTTTGGGTAGCAAATAATTGCTTTGTATCGATTGATATTTTGAAAATTTATTCACGATTTTGAAAAACTAATAGGGCTATACAAAAAAATAATTCATCAGGGTTTTTTTTATTGTCCTTGGCTTTCCAAACTTTTAGGCTTCAAGCATCGCTGATGAGAAATTATTTTTCATAATGGGTCACATACGGTGCACAAATTAGTATCACATTTTTTTCATGTGGAACATAGAAACTAGCAATATGTGATGCGTTTAAGAACAACACACATTATCAATTATATTAAGCATCGGTTTGCATTTACTAGAATGTTTAAATAGAACAATTAAACCATTAATGATATAACATATTAACACAATACTTTTGTTTATTCTTCTCTTATATTTTAAACATCTGGTTATATAATACATATATTCTACAGTATTCAAATATAAATATTCTGATTCTTATTTATCAAAGATTGCACTGAATTCCCTCCGATTTGAACTAGAAAACCTACTGTAACAATTAATGTTATTTGAATGCCGGCCATCTTGTGGTAGAATGCCCTTTTATTCTGTAAATGACTTGACTCAGTTGGTTCTTGATTGGATTGGGGCAGATCTAATTTCATTGAACTGAATAGCAAACATGCAATATATTTTATTTCCAGGAGATAAGCGATAGCGATTAACCTTCCGTTTGGAATTAAAACGCATATTCCTCCGCGGGCGACCGCGCTGCGAAAAAAAGAAGAAATCGACCGGGAATTTGATCGATCGGATAAAAACGGATTACGAAGTCGAAAATTCCACAAGAATCCAAGCATTGCAAATGGTTGTCCAAATAAATTGCCGTCAGAAGCGTCACAGATGATATATACGTGATTGTAAACTAGATCATTATTCCAGGGATCAGCCATTATGACATATAAAACATCTCATCAGATTTCCACATTCACTTTAAAAAGACGAATATCAGTTTATTTTTCTAGCAGTTAAATGTAATTTTAGTAATAATTAATTCATCTATGTTTATTTTTTTTATTCCAAAAATCATTTGCATTCATATTGTCACAAGAGTTTGACCTTTGACATTGTTCAAGTAACCATCTTAAGATCACACTGACAGAGAGGTTCAGCTTTAATTTGCAACACAGTGATTCGTCTTAATATTGAATCCGACATTTCGGAGAACACATATATCATCATGGATCTATTTAGAAACGCCTCATTGACTTTATACAGAGTCCTTTATTTGTTATCAAGTGTTATGGATTCCGTCCGAGTGACCAGCGACCATTCGACATTTGCACGCGCAAAGTGTATTATCATTATTAATTACAAAAAACAGTCGAAAGCCTAGCAACAAGCAAATAGAATATTACAGAAAATCCTGTGGTGGATTCAATATTTACAGGGGCAGAATGAACTTTTCTTAGTCTGTGCGCGGGAAGAGGTGTTCTGAAATACATAATAATAGTAATAATTAAATAGTGGAAAAATAAATAAGAATAACAAGCACAAATTTTTATCTAAAGGAATAAATACACTAAAAAAATTAAAAGCATCAATTAAGCATCCACTGTTAAAGTTTCCCCCATTTGTTCACTTTTTGTTTTGATGGTGTATCTAATTGGCCTTCATTATCTCAGAACGTTGGCTGGAAACTTGCAATCTCATCCCACAACGAGAGGATTTCATTTCACGTATAGAAGTTTTGCCACAGGAGAATATCACTCCGCGAAAAAGGAAATCGTCAAAGACAGAGTATCTTCGATCTTAAATTCGCTAGCTTCCTGTACGTGAATAGAAACTAAATGTTTCTGAATGATAGACTGGATCCTTCAAATTGGTTCAAAATATATAGTTTTGGAAACGTAATCGCCCTTCACATACGATTTGGACGTGAGAAAAGTCATACTGGGTGAACTCGGAAACCATACGCTATAATTATAAATGAGAAGCCTGGCAGACCAAACTAATCTCTCTCCTTTCTCTGTTTTTCTATATATATACATACAAGTGCACACTGATTTTTTTTAAATCATCAGTTGCTAAGCAAACCCTAAGAACGGTCTTGTCACAAGGAATGCACATGCAATATATGAAAACCCTATCCACCATCTTTTTAAAATTAGATTTTAATTATCTCCCTTTCAAATCTCAAATCCCCCTTACGCATGGATGCTTTATGACAAGTTTGGTTTAAATAGGGGTTGTGGTTCTGGAAAAGAGATGGAAAATGTTTACGGACGGAAAGACAGACGGACGAAGAGACTTCGTGCTACATAGTCAACGTAGTTTATAATATTGAAAGCATGTTAAATTTCCCTGAAGTGTTTCTCTCTAGTGCATCCAGGGCTCCGCGTGTTTGCCCAACTCTTGTTTTGTACTCTGTTTGGGACTTACAAGATTGATCACTGTTCGATATCTTCGCCTTTTCAGTCATATATATTTACATTCCGTCTTATTTGCCTGGAAACTATCATTAAGAGCCCCGTCTTCTTTTGGATATCCAAAAAATTCAAATTATTGTTTCTTTGAAGAAAGATATTCTGCTGCGAGAACAAAAATATTTTTGATAAATTACCCAAATGAAATGAGTTGAGTGAAAAACTCTACTATATGATATAAACTGTTACTATCTTCCCCACTGTTTACTTTATGAATCAAGCATGTTGTTTATAGTATATACAAATTTTATACGATATTTCACAGTACGACATAGTTTCATTCTATTTAATATGAAAGTTATAGACCATAATGCATGTATATTCATTTTACTACAAACATCTCTGGTGTGTTCAGGGGTCCATGTTTGCTGTGGTATTGGTTTTATGTTCTTAACTTCTATATGAGATTGATTACTGATCGTTATCATACACGTAGGAGAAAGAATTCTCTCGAAATTTTGGTTCCTTTTGTTTACCTTACAAAAGAACTGTAAACTTACTTAATGAGAACAGCACGATATTGAAAATTAATCGGGTTTATGCATAGATAGCAAAACGTGGTATCGTCTCTCCACGTCGGACAGTAAACCTGTTAATATATTGAATATCTGAGACACCGCTGGATCGGACCTTAATTATCTTCATTATTAGGCAGCAATAGAGCCAAAAATTTTCCCATCTTCTTCCCTTATCTGTGGGCTCCAAATATCGAGGGGAAAAATTCATCTTAAAATTGCATTATCTTTGATTCACTTTGTCGCGAATATGGTGCGTGCGTTTCTTGATGACAAGCGCAATGAAGAATCGTGACGGTATATTGCTCACAATCCTCGGAGTATCTGTTAAAGCCAAACCGAACGCACCGAAGGGGTTAGCAAAAGCTACTTTGCTAGAATTTTCTGTACTAGTAGGCAAACAAGCCCTCCTTGGGGGGCGAATATTGGTGTGCAGCACGATAAAATTGGGAATACGTGCCAGGGCAATAATAAATTCATCACCAGTCGGATAAAAGTTGTTTAATAAATTATCGGAGATACTAGTATGAAAATTAAAAAGAAGTGTCATGAAAGAAAACAAAAAATAATACGTTCATACTTCGATAAGTTGGAAATAAGCACCTGCTGTGGAAACCATTTTTAGGGATTAACTTCCAGTTGTTTTATAATAATTCAAATTCCTTCGTTCGTTCGTTCGTGAGAGAGAAATTTCATTTGGTAAACAAAATCAATAGAAAAGGACCTTCTGAATGTGTGAACAAAAATAAACTCATTACAAGCTCTTATCCATCGTGATTTGGGGTAGCCCGACAGAATTATCCCTATTTGGTGGAGAAGAACGCTACCGCATACAAAGGTGCAATTAAGGGATCAATGTTTTATGATCACCACTAAATCCCTAACTTTCTCTAGAACCCTGGCGCAACATTCGCAGCACGAAGGAAGGACAAATCTACTTATCCAATATAAACAACCACTAAATCAAAATTTGAAGTTTTGATGGAATTTTCTAAAACTATTCATGATGACTGAAATACGATGTATGACGTAGCCACCGTATTCATGATAATGCCACAGTGCATAGGTTTTCTTTCGATTATTTTCATACAAATAAAGTTTCTGAAACAGTGCAGCATTATTCTTCTCTTGTCAATTCATCATCTTTTATTTCAGCCATGATATTATAAAAACATGGCTCCATATGATCAATAAAATGATGATAAACTGTGACCCCAAAAACAATTACTTTGGTTATCACGTGACTGTACATAACACCTTCCGCGAACACATGGAGCATCAAGGATACAAATAAATGAGTAAATGGCGACGGAAATTGAAACGTCTATTGTAAAACTGCAACACGAATGCACTGGACCAGACAATGTGTATTGACACCACAATGAACTACAAACTACAGCGATGTATCGTTCAAATATCGGACAAAAGACACCAGTGATGTATATGACTTGCACTGGGGCAAAATGACTATGGAACAGATGTTAGAGGTATAGATTATCACAGAATGCCACACGGGCACTAGCAAATATACAAACAACCCGGTGTCAAAGCGGTTGGGGTCAATTTCGATTGGTACTCGTAATTTATGTTTTAATAATTCATTGCCGATCTTGTAGCCCTTTTATCAAGGGATTATGTCTAGGTAAGAACCTTCTTTGAGAAGTGATGAATTGTCGGAGAATTAGAGTATTTAATACCAATATATATGCATTTAGTTTCAATTGAACACTAAACGGCATTTGATGCAAACATGCTTTTTATTGATGAAAAAGAAAAACAAGTAAACTTGCCCTTTTATTGTTTGAATGAATACAATACTGTATTTTATGAAATTTACCCCCAAGATTTCTCATTTAAGTCAAAAACAGTGATAGAAAAAAATAGTATAGAGTTACATGAATATAAATTATTTTCAAGGAATATCATAGTTGTACTTATTCAGCCAAACTGTTTAAAAAACAATTCATCAAGCCATGTATCCATATTTTTTGTTTGTATCTCAACTGTCCATTCATGAAAATTCAGTATAATTCTATTCTTGTATGTCTTGCATACATCCGAGAAAGCGCACATAAAAATACATTATTACATAATGTACCTTTACGTTGGTGGTTGCTTGTTTTCCCTTAGAAAAATTTCCCCTCAGAATGAGAGTCACAAACTGCAACTGAAGTACTATAAATTTAGACCGACATTTACGCGGTAGCTGCAGAACCGTAGCTCACGTGCAGAGGCAACCAAATGTGTCGTCACATAGCTTTCTGAAAAAAAAATATTGGGACAGATCGAAAGCTACAGATCCACCCCTTATAAAAACTATCGATTTACGGTACAGAAAAAGAATACGCACGGTTGAGGGTTTACATTGTTGTATTTTTTGCATGACCGCCTCATAAATTTAATATCAAAACGTTCGTAACATATTCCCCACAATACTTGTGTCCAAACACATCTTCAAATATTCATGAACCAAAAGTCACAGCTTCAAGTAACGTATTTTTGCTAGATAACCTTTCAATTCGAACCCTGTCGCTATTTGTATTATTACATAAATATTTGATGTGAGTTATGTATTCGGTTACAAAGCACAAATAGTTGATAAATGATAATTAAAAAAACACATTTTTTTTAAAGACAAAAAAAGCTCTTTTATATTATAAAATGTTTCAAAANCTAGTTGATAAATGATAATTAAAAAAACCACATTTTTTTAAAAAGACAAAATAAGCTCTTTTATATTATAAAATGTTTCAAAACCTTAGTATGGTCCTTAAGTCTCCATTTAAAAACAGATTGGCGGGAATGAAAGCTGTAATTTTAGTTCAATATATACATTTAGAAAGTTTAGGAAAACATGACCTAAAGTTTAAACATTACGAAAGCCCTACACCAAATTAAGCCATTGTAAAATAGACCCTTATATAACATGGCTTCATATAGAGAAGATTCGTCGATAGAACACATTGTCCACACTTCTTCATGACTCTAAGTAAGATATCGACCTAACCTACAGAATTCAGTGCATTACAAAATGTTACAAGAGCACCGTCATGGGATACTTCCCTCGTGGCAATGTGCTAGGGTATTTGTATTCCACAGAATTAACATCATCATTAATGACATTTGACCAGAGAGGTATCAAATGCATCAATTCGCAGTGGTCTGAACTTCTGCCCCTGGCCCTCAATATCAATAAGGAAAACAATGTTTTCTGCATAATATGGACCATGAAAATGAAGAGTGTTCGACCAACAATTACGCAAAGTTGGATGACCCCCACATGTTATGTTTTAATCTGAATTCCTTGCTGTGTCTTTGGCCTTTTTAGTGAAAAATTAATTGAGATCTAAATTCACCATAAGGAATGAGTACACAGTGTTTGGTGGCATCAGTGCTATTTCTTTAGGTCTTATCCGCAAGGTATTAAATACAAAAAGGCGAAATTAACATCGTGTCAAACGTAATCATAGCCCAAAAATATATACAAAATCGAGTGTAGGGCAACACGGGCCTCCGACAAAAGCGAAGGTAGGAGCAGGTGCCATGGAGGAGTAAGCATTCTCTGCTGACCAGTCACACCCGCCGTGAGCCCTTAGTCGAAATAAAGTAAACGGGATTACCCGTAGTCAAATCTAGTACGAAAATGACAGTCTAACAAAGGGTATAAAACAAATCAGTCAACATATGACTTAGTGATAATTTGTAATCGCAAACAAGGTCATCATAGCGACCGTAGAATTTGCGAAATGATGATATTAAACGAGATTCGTTATAACCCTGCAACATCAATCTCTCTCTTTCTCTCTCACACACAGGCTTAGCAGTGTCAACATTACTACATGTATATTCCCTCCGCAAATCGCTTGTATTATTCAATATATATTTATTGTAATATATAATTTCGACTATGTATAACGTACTTTCCCTTTCAAACCAGGGACTACCTCTACTTCTTCATTCTCTCTCGCTCGTTCTCTATCCCCCTCCTCTCGTCTTCTCTCTCTTCTCTCTCTCTCTCTCTCTCTCCAAATTGTAATCAAAATGGAGATAAAAATCTATTGATGAATTCAGATAAACTTCCTCGAGAGAAATACGTTAATGTCAAATCCGCACATTTCTAATCACTGCTTTCAAAATGCATCAAGAATTAAAACCGATAACAATCACACACCACACCGATAAAGACTTTTTATTACAATCTCTTTTTCTGGTATAATTTATTATTTTTGCCCTCGTCTCAATCTTATTCTGAATGCTCGGGATCGATATTTTGAAGTATCCCGAGTGCGAGATGAATTAAGACCTCATTATCTTTGGCGTACAATAGTCCAACGAATGGATGAAGCTAGAAGTCGGCAACTGATGCAAGGAAGAAAAACAGTCGCCTGAAAGCAGGACATGCCTGTGACCGCTTATTTGCATTCTTATTACACAAACACCTATGATAAATTCCGGAAATACATTTGCTGTTCTGTCGCTAAAAAGGAACGGATTAGTTCTATATTTAGAGTTTTATTGGAACTGGCTGCTCGTCGGACGCTTGTTTATCTTCAACAACAAGTCAAGATCGCCTGTGATGTAAAATCCGCATAAAACAGAGTACACACTTCAATAGAACGTAGGACAAAGAACGCCGATTTTACAATACCAGAGAGAGGATAATTTTATTTTGTAAACCTTTTTTATTTCGTAAACCTGTTTTTCTACTTTTTGAAAACAAAGTATTGATGAGCAATCTCTGTTTATTTATCAAGTGTATAATATAAACACTGTAACAACTAAAGGCTTTGAAAAAGGAGAACTATAATTGATAAAAATCGCCTGGTTTTAACATTAACATAGTATTATATGATCTATTACTTGTTTGATATTTTGGTATTTTTATTTTCAGTCGTATTTTCGTTAAAAGACACATCACCATTTTGCCAATTTCGTTTTGCTATTATCAAAATGTTAACAAACACTTGGAAATTAGTCTTTAGTTACTTGTGAGTCTCTCGTATAATCCTAACTACTTGTACATTTACCATCAGGAATCTCATGTGAATTGTACACATGTACCATCAAGGGCCCGTTGTTAATTGTACATATACCATTATTGTAAACCTACACGTACAATTACGATTCCCTACCTACTAGTACATTTATATGTGCCATCACAATTACCTACACCTACTAGTATATTTATATGTACCATCACGATTCCATAACTACTAGTACATTTATATGTACATGCACCATTACGATTCCCTACCTACTAGACTAGTATATAATATATGTACCATCACGATTCCCTAGTACATGTATATGTACCATCACGATTCCCTACCTACTAGTATATAATATATGTACCATCATGATTCCCTAGTACATGTATAAGTACCATCATGATTCCCTACCTACTAGTACACGATTTCCTAGTACACGTATATGTACCATCACAATTCCCTCGCTACTAGTACATGTATATGTACCATCACGATTCCCTAGTTAATGTACATGTACCATCACGATTCCCTCGCTACTAGTACATGTATATGTACCCTCACGATTCCCTACCTACTAGTACACGATTCCCTAGTACATGTATATGTACCATCACGATTCCCTAGTACATGTACCATTACCATCACGATGCTACTAGTACATTTATATGTACCATCACGATTCCCTAGTACATGTACCATCACGATTCCCTCGCTACTAGTACATTTATATGTACACGCACCATTACGATTCCCTCGCTACTAGTACATGTATATGTACCATCACGACTCCCTACCTACTAGTACATGTACCATCACGATTCCCTCGCTACTNTTTTGATTACTTATATCTTAAGTATTATAGCTCAGATG
>CAJDSM010072733.1:0-11646 GCA_903981925.1 Ostrea lurida
CAGAGAGATAAAACCATAGAAGCACAGGGAAAATAATCAGATTTACTCACCTAGACCTTAGGGAGAAGATGAGAGTGGATGTCAAGACTCACAGGAATATTGATATATTCGCTAAGAAAACGCGGCGACGCATGAAACCCTAAACCCATCACGGATGCTGCTAAAATAAGTACATCGTGGACTATGGAAAATGGATTAAATCTCCCTCCACTAGAATAAAGAATAGATCTTTAAATGACGTCTGTATTACAACGAACTCCTAAGACAGGCTATGGGGGGAGTAGCAGTAGGCTTTCGATCGTCACAAAGTGCGGCAATCAGAGACACATGAGGAATGTACGCAAACTATCTCAAATTCCGTAGAATGAATCAAAACCTCAAGAATGTTATACCTGACAATAATCACCGATCTACGGAGAAATTCAAGCGACGACAAACACGAGTGACGGATATAGATGAACATGGAAATTTAAGATTTAGCCGATAGTCTCCATGACATTGAAAATACAAAGAAACCAAATAAAGGGCTTATACTGTTCCTGTTATATAGTGTGCCAATTATGACGTGCTTCTACAATATGCCTAGGGTCTGTGCTTAAAAACAGCCAAAACGGAAATAGAAAGACACGAGGCTTAACGGCGGAGAATTTATCGAGTAAGTCGCGCCCGTAACGACTTGACATTACTTCAGATCAAGTAGAAAAAGAAATTTACAATAAAGAATATACGTCAAGCCTCTTCCAATATATCGATTCATTTCTTTTAGCGCTTAAAAAACACGTTAATCACCGCATACCCAACACGCCAGTTATTGTGGAACGTTCATTACCGCATCCGTGCTGAAAAGCACGCCCATGAATCGGCTGTATAATTTGTACGATCAGCACCATAATAACCGACGTAGTGGATGTCTTACCCCGTCTGTGTAAATGTACACAATTCATTCCTATCTAATTCGATCAGTATCCACAGAGAAGCTCTACTGCGCAAGTCAATGCCAAGAAATGTCTTGAACCTGTATGGAAAAACCTTGTATGGGAAACCGAGACCTAAGAGTCTCACTCGCGAATGTTAGCAGTGGGAGATCCGTACGCATGGGTACGAGAAGCTAAACAGTCACGTTTGAAACCACAGGAATATTTACCGAATTGGAGCACCACTATAAGAACTGTTTTACCCATCCTAGAAAAAGTGCTAGAGAAAACGTCTTAAATTCTGGGCAGTTGCAAGATGATCGCAGCGGAAGAGAGAGATATGATGACCTTTTACGAGAAGAGAATTAACACAAATACAAGTAGAATTAATAGACGAAATCGATTTCTTACGAGAGGATGGACCGGAAAACTTAGAGTAAGATATAACGCGAGGACGGTGGTGGGGGCAGACAAAAGTCCTCTTAATCAAGAAGCTCAAAAGCATAGCCGGTGGAAAGAGGATACCTTGTCTCCCAATTTTGAACAATATCATGTGAGAATTCCGAGACCACAGCAGGAACTTCAGTCGACATATATACATCACTGAGCTCAGTGGCACCTCTTGAGATGAGAAAAGTCCCCCAGAGTGAAATTAGTGATAGATTGTTGGCGCACAATTATTACCTCTGTGTAATTGCATCACATAAAAGATCAGCTGAAATCCGGTAAGCCAGTACACCCCACACGCAGAACTACTTCTAATCGCAGAATCATTTTATTTGGAATGGTCACCTTAAACATCCACTATTGGGTTGGTGCACTTTATCGCGAACAGTGCCTAGTTCCCCTAGAAAGTGAATAACCCACCCCGCCTTCAGTGATTACGAGAGCACGCTGAGTCACCTTCCAGCCAAGAAGAGATCATAGTCTCTGACGTCATGGCTACAAGGCGGCTTCCACAGTACACCCTGGAACAAGACGGGCAAGACACATAGAGCGTATGGGGTTTGGGACTAGCCAGAATGATGTGTTGAAGTGCACTATTGTAAACAACACAAAACGACCAGCCCCATCCCCCCGTGGACATAAGTTACAGTACGAAATCGTGGATTCCCTAATGGTTGGCATATGCAGCATATGATTACTCGGAAATACCAAGACTAATCAAGACTTTCGGTGGAAACGCAACAGCCTTCCCTGGCGGTTCTGATGCGACGAAACGAGACGAATCCCGACTGTTTGGACGCCGTAATTCTTTATGGATCAGGTCCTGTCCTTCATGAGTAAGAGCAACACGCACCAGCAAATGCTTGTTTGCACCAATAATTAAAAAGAGAATGTAGCGGATGGAATTGGAGATGCACATGGTGAGTGGATCCAGGAATTACCTGATTTTGACATGAAGGGGAAACGACCACTATTATCTTCAGAGAAATGCCGCGAGCAATGCACGCGTGCGCTAGTTTCCCGAATGACACGAGCCACCACTGGACGTGATCCGTATGACCCAAAAGCAACGAGCTTGCTGCAAGCGTGTCCATAGATGGGGACAACGAGTTGGTCGGCACCCCCTCGATACGTACACGAACTAGAAGACAAATTGTGTCATTGAACGTGGAATTAATAGTTGGCTACTGATGTGTTGCAGATAAGAATAAAAAAGTTCACAAATCTATATCAATGTGTGGTTTGTGTTAATGATTATTATGATGAAGGGCGAAGACATGCAGAGGGCCAATTTAACGAGCATCAGATGGGCGTCGAGGTGAAGCGGTTTTGTATAACATGAACTCTGTTGAAAGTCGATGGTGAATAGCGAGATTCGTTTCCTACGATACGACCGCTCTAATTTAAAACGTTTAGCTTGAGCGACAGTACCGATGACTTAACATATGGAAGAAAATGGGTACTCGGACTTTGACACTGAAAATGGCCCATGTATAAGTCGGGCGCAATTTGTAACAAACGGTATCGAAGACAACTCCGAGAGAGGAGGCCTGCCGTTGGTGTAAGGACTATCAGCTGCGCATCCCAATCCAAGATCTGCAGTGACCACAAGCATATCCTATGGACCAGACACTTATCAAATGGGAGAGCCTTTAAGATCGAGAAAATGGGACACATGCACTCGATGGCCCAGTGTGAGGTGGTTTGTCGTCCCTGCTGGGAATCTACCTGAAATGGGACTAGGTTAGCTTAGCAGAGGGCATATGTCTTATTCTTCCTTTCGATCTCAAACGCAATTCACAATCCGACCCGGAGCTTATACTGTCAATCCTTTAGCGTTATCAATGGAAATTCACAGCGAGCCCTTAAGGAGAGAACTCGCATGTGGAAAGAGACAGTGGGAGCCCTGTTTAGGTGGATCCAAGAGTCTACTAAGAGGGATAAACACCCATAGATAAATACTATTACACGGGTAGAGAAAATGGGTCGACGAGTAACGATCGTGGCGATATCGAGTTTAGATGGGGAAACATTAAGAACCACCACCAGGTGCATTCGGTTCCCTACGGCTTACGTACAAGGCTAGGTTTGGATAGTGACAAAATGATCCTGGGGACATGAAACCATGACCAAATGGGCTCAACGTGAATTTAATTGGGGAATACCACCATGGATGTTACGGGAGCAATCTGAAAGCCATGTATGTGATGTGAACAGTTGTGATCGCTCAAGTGGGGGGCACGCGGACAAATTGAAAATAAAATTTGAGGAGCGCCCTGTACAGCTACAATACGATACCCGACCCACACAAGTCTCCCCCCGCCTTGGGTATACCTATTCGAGCCGAATATATTGAAACTGAGTAAGAAACAAATCTGTCGATAGCCACTCTGAGGTACACTCATTGAATTTTTAGGGAAGCCCATGGGTTTTTTAAAATGGGCGCTTCCTTAGTCAAACTTTCATTTCCGCAACAGTGTAATTTTAAAGAGCATTGATAGTATCCATCGAGGAGTCAGGACTGGGCAGAAAGGACCAAACGGATGTAGAATACTGTTTCTCATGTTTTCCTCTAGCATTGTTCAATATTTAAGAAAAGCCATTCGCGGTCAACAGAAAGGTCCAACACTAGGAATATGCAAATGAGAAAGAGACGTGCAACAGTAGAAAAAGTATTATAAAAGGCGGATGTAACCCTCTAACAGAAAGTCCATTTAACATCAAAATTGCACTACCTATTATCCCTTTGACCTTTGGAAAAAAGGTTTAGTACTACAATGACGGGGCGATTCTACGCGGTTTGGAGCCTGCTGGGATTAGCTAGCAAAGTGGCGGGTCGCGGTTCTAGATATCAGTCTGAGATAAATATATGGCGTGTGCAATCCCTGACAATAAACACTCACACCAACATACTCACAACTCCCATCTCTGCTCTATCTCACCAGCGATATTTATCCACACTCCCTTTACTGAATTGACGATACCGCCTGTCCCTGTTAGTCGGCCCCGTTTATGTCTCGTCGCTCGCGTTTATGCGTGAATAAGGAGACGGCGTGATCTAAGTACGTTTGTTCCCTAGTTGCGTAGCGTAGTCACCAAATCAAGTAGAGTGAGGATTTTGTAACATGTCGAGGTGGTTTGTCCATAGATGACCGATATAGGAAAATGCACGTGACAGCATCGTTTGCAGACTAAGGATTTTCTATCGCACCGTTTGGTGAACAATGCCATTGCTGCGGGGTAGTTCTCCCTTCACTTTTTTTGATTATCGAAATGCGAAGCGACGTCGAGAGTAGATTCAGTGATAGTTGGACAAAAGACTACAAGCACACTTAACTGGGCGAATAACAGGAGAGGTGTAGAAGGTGTTAGGATTTTCTGCACGAGATAATTACATCTTCAAATTATGTATATCCGCGAACAGGCTTATATAGAGGTATGGCCTCCAACCGCTGCAGGGCTAAAGTAAACTAACAAAGAAGTGTAAGATTCTGTAAATTGCAATGTAGAAACCGATTCTGTCAGAAGACGTCTCTCATAGATCACACGGTGCAAAGCTCCTCCCAGGAGAGAAAGTCGTGATAATGCCAGCACACGGTCTGAACAGTCCAAACTGATGGAAGCCAAAACCACGCACGAGGTTTAAGTAAAGACCCTGCCAATTCCGATTTCGTCCTCTAAAGATCGTCAAATGCAAACCCTAAATCTTCAGATATGTCCCTAGCCACCTAATACATACAGTTTAACCAAATACTAAAAATGAAAACCGATACAAAAGAAAGGTAAAAGGGATTCTGTCGAGTTTAAAAGAAACAAGCGGGTAGTTCGTTATGCTGCGGGGAGTGCGGCCTCAATAAGTCGACCTGAGGGAACGAGCCGGTAAGGACAGAGGAGCCTCGGTAATATCGCACCGCCCACGAGGCTAAGAAACGTCTTCTGGAATTTTTCGACTGAAAACCTATAACAAAAGCGGCAGGGTTGAATCAGACAGAGACACTAGTAATAACTATTATTCGATACACAGTAAATACAGCGCTGAGAGTAAAAAACACAATAGGAGTTCGCGAGACACATATTATGTTAGAATGATGCATTCACAGAGCATCTTCTGGGCGTCTTCCGCCTGGCGGCGACGGTACGAGTTGCAGGAGACTGTAGGAAGACACACAGATGAGTGCTTAATAGTGCATCGCACTAATACGCATCTCCGCATTCTTAGAGGAGCAGGATCTACCACTATGGATTGGAATTATCTAAACTTCTATTTATAATTCCTCTGCATATATGATTGCAAGGTGATACAGAATTATAAGCTTGATCCCCGATGAATCCAGACCTCTGCTCTACAAACATCGGAGTACGGCTCCGATTGAGAATTTGAAATCCTAAATGGCCCAAGCGAGATAGAATAAGGGAGTGGATCATCAAACCTAATCTAACAGAGTGGTCCTGTATGAGGATGTTCACGAATAGCGGCACCGTAGGGAATCTATCACAGGAGGTCGTTTCCTCATCACACCTCAGATCTCCAGTGTCCGGCGTGTGCACAAATAACAATGCTGATTTCACATATGTCTCCAAGTCCCGATCAGGCGCTGAAAGCGGATGAGTCAGTCTCCTCACTGGAAAGAAATGTTCCATATAAGCGCTAAGAAGTGGTACAACTTCCAGCTTTCCCTGCACGGCGAACGCCGATAACTTTAGGAACGTTAACATATAATAAGCTATTCTGGAGATAAATTGCGGGTTACAGTATGACACCACCCAAAGACTCTTGAATCACCCCAGATGACAGTAGCGCTGAGCTCTGTGGTAAAAAGCATACAGGCAGGTACCAAGATTATGTGTATTGTAAAGATATTAAAGAAGTCTCTTCTGACTACAACTCCGCGCGAGATAGAATTTGCCACAGTCATGGCAAGTGACAAAAGTCAACAAAAATTCTATAAATGAACGAGACAACACATTGAAGACCTTCTTCTTACTAAACTCACAGTTGAGGTATCCGGATTATATATTAACACAATTCAACTGCACGGCTATATGAGAAAACGTACAACGCAGAACGAAAGATATATACGCAATCAATCAGTTATAGGTACACACATCTGTGATGTATTGTATTCAAAAGAGAGTAGAGGAAATCTGAATTACATATCAACTTTGGGAAGTATGTTTGGTGAGGGGGAGATGGGAGGAAAGTGTCGGTTCCGCTTCCAGTGGGTATGTGGCAGTGCCATCCCTTCTTCTCAATTCACATCAGCGCCGACGGCCTGCGCCGAGAGGACTCAGTTTCATATAAGCTGAAGGACGCTGTTGTGCGCGACGGGATGTTACGCATGTTCGAAAAGGACCGATCATATGCAAATATCCTTTCAACATAGAGAGACGGATCATTAGATAAGTGGGTGATTGCACACACAGAAACCGTCCCGAATCATTATACAATCATCACATGTCACCAAACGTGTGAGAGGTATCGCAAACAATTATAGTCTAACAGAAGTTTAAGGCCAGTTGCGAAAGATCCGCGAAATAATCACATGCCAAAAATTTGCACGCTATTGGAACGTTGTATAAACGTACTTCACACATCCTTGCTCGCAACCTATATACGTCAATTCATAAGAATCCAACCTGGGATTCATTCTGTTTTCATAGGACCCAGATGCACCGCTAATATCACTCGATAAACGCGTTGGGTTTTTTGTGGAAAATGGTTGGTTTTAATGGGATAATACCGAAAAAAACCCCCTTCCTCTAAATTTCCTCAACTTCAGAACTCTGTTCTAGAGCCCTAAATCAGAAATCATCATATACTAATGTTGGAGTATTATGATGGATAATATTAGCACGAAGAAAATTAACCGCCCACTTGTAACGTAATTAGTCAAACGGGAACGTTATTTCATAGTCCACATACCTTCAAATTTTAGATGACTAGATCTTGCACATAAAGGCTTGGGAAAATTTCAGGTACATTGGAACTGGCTCCGGTGAGCGTTACTGCTAGGGAATGATCAGTATATAAAACGGTTACAAAACACCTCCTCGAAGAGTGGTTGTGGATTTTTCACTAACACGATCAAGAAGGCTCCAGACTGGCGTAATAAAGTAGCTCTTTACAATTTGTCTCAATATCCAGGCACCCGGAGAACGTGGTGAAAAGGAGTGGAAGTTTATCGAGATTTACGAGACCTAACGCGAGGCACCAACCTTTATATATCTGTGTGGAGTGTTATTCAGAACCTAGAAGTGATTGATATGACATATAATGCTGCTCTTGGAAAAATCAATCCAAAACACAACAGGAAGAGCCATGCATGGCGTACTAATCTTGAGAGAGAGATGGATACCCACCACATGAGAGATGTGTTTACCAGACTGCAGAATATAGGGTACCGCCCTTTGAAGTCATGTGTATCCCGTCTCCGCCAGATGAATGTCGAGAGCCCCTGGAATTCGCTTTAATTGTACCTCACGTGACATTTGATCATCATCCATACAAATGAGATAGGCTGGTGAAGTTATTTACCAACCCACTTCATAATTAGAACTGGCAAATTGATACTGCACAGTTACCGGTGAGCCGCATTGGTCTGAGCTATTGATATCATGGTTCAGATCTGTACGCTATTACCTCAACATTCATTCTTGTGGTATAGAACTATATTTCTTCAAGCCGAATTCATCACTGCATTACTTCGACACAACAGCTATTGCACAATGACACACAAATGAGTCTCATCCGTCCGAACGGATCTTGATTCACATAAACAGTCTCAAACGAGAAATGGGACGACTTCGAAGCTTCAATCATACCAGCGCAGTGAGAGAGTGTGATATAACATACCGCACATGTATATAATAACCGAAAGTAACATGAGTGGACAATACGTGTATGGAAGAGTAGGGCTGCATCTTAACTATACACACAGATACCACATACTCGAGACACAGTCAGTACAGACCGACCCAGTGTTATCAGAGATATTGGTTCACTAATCAATCCACCATGGAAAGGGGTAGCGGCTGTATATAAAAACGGGGACTAGTAATAACATGAGAGAATGCGGACTCACAGACTATTGCAGCATTTCACTAAGAGTGAGACTAGTATACCCGTAATTAGAAACCTGAGACCAGGCTTCTATCAGAACGAGAGCAGAGACCGCACGTATACAATGCCTCACACACGCATGCGAATCGCGATAATTAGTAATATGCTGTCAGGTCACTCACTTAAATATGTCGAGCATGTATTCCTCATAAAACATCGTAACACTATGCTTACAATTTGTGAATTATGTTTAGCATTACATATCGTTCCATAGCGTTGACGTTTAAGTGCAACAACTGATCTGTGAGTATACATATTCATACCGAATTGCTTGTTAAGTAAATAAAACATGTTGCTATTTATACAAAAGAGGAACTACGGATGCAACCCCTGAGAATATAGGGCTGATTTTCACTTTGTAACTCTTTGGTCTTATATATTACTATCTTTCTCTGTCTTACTCTGCCTTACTCATCTCATGCCTTCATACTTCGCATTCTTTCTTTACTGCATCCTCACTATGTCTCCCATGCATTTCTTCATTATTCTTATTCCTGACTATAATTGCTCTTATATCATCACTCCGGGGTCTGCAGTCCACTATAAGAGTAAGCATGAATAAACGAGATTGCAAGCCTTGACGCCCCAATGTCGGCGAAACCTAGAATATCTGCATCCCGGAGCAGAAGGGCACACATTCAGCCTGTACGTTCACAATCGTATACACACGACAGCTCATTTACATTCACATTCTGGGAGCGGACGAGAGCAAAAAGCTCACTGCTCAATGTGCGCGTGAGCGAGTAAAGAGAGCTTCTGATTAGAGTAGGGTGCGACCACCATGCACCACCCACGAATATATAATCCAAGGCCATTCCACATTCTCACCATCACACGGGATAAATGATCAATACACTCGCTAACAAATCACAGGTAATTGAATAATAAAGCACAAATCGATATAATGACAAAGGCAACATCACACAATAAACATTAAGCAGGGAATAAGACGGGCGACGAACCCACTGATGTCCCTTAATAGATAACGAGTCTCCACGGATCTCACATTTACTACCGCTCGTCGCCTAATTTCCATTTGAGTCCACACAATCTACCTATCCACACTAAAATCGATACACTGTGGAAGCAGGTAACCAACTATCAGATACTACATCAAACATGCGCGACAGTCACACAGATGATAATAAGCGCATTACTAAATAACAAAGATAACAAAGTTAAGAAGGCAGTTAAGGCGTTCCATATAAGTTTGTAACAATGTAGCCTGTCGTGTTACCATGGCAAATCGTCCCACGTCGATTCACTTGTGTCATAGCTATGATGGCTCCAGTCTTTGGCACTATATTGTTCACTTTTTTAAAGTTTTAATTTCATGTTTCGGATTTCCAACTTTTCGGTTTGAGCATCACTGAAGAGACATACTTTGTCGAAATGCGCATCTGGTGCATCAAAATTGGTACGGTATATGATTTATATTGTGTGTACTATGTAGTACTCTATTTTGTAATAAGATGTCATCAGGATTGCAACAGGAAACGAATGTGTTTTCTGTTACACTTGACACGTGTATTGTAAATGATGGCCAACCTCGTATAATCATCGCCCAATTCAAGATGGCTCTCCACATAATTACTTTGATTTTCATTTTACCAATTTTCTTGATTATTACAACTTTTAGAACTCACCTCCCACCTGGTATTCGGAAAAAACAGTTTTTGCGAAAATAAAAATCAGCTACACTATATACGCCGTGAATCCCGCTCTATCGTCAGAAAGACATTGTTAGTATTTACAACCGTAGACCACGCCATACACATATAAGTCGCCGACATTTCAAGAATATTTTTGATACCGGTATTTTACTTTTCTTTTGATTATTCCTTAGTAAAAAGTGTAACAAAATGTAGACATGATGTCATTTGATGTACTGATAGGCCACGTCCGTTTAGTTTAGTATCAATAGAACAAGGTTACATATACATGTGTTTTCTTATATGACAACACTGGCAAGAAGTCGGTCACTTGCTCGAAAAATTATGTTCATGCCATGACCCCGCTGTGAGACATCATTAAAATCCTATTCAACAGAAATAAAAATTGTCAGTTCGTCTTTGGTTTTCTCTTACACACCCAGGTGGTAAAAAGCAACATACCTGCACTTCGTCTAAAACTGTCATTCTAATGCTACAACCACAAATTCTAAAAAAAAAAATGCAGCTTTTGATTTTCATATTTGATTTGGATTTTGTGTTGTTTCAATTGCGATTAGGAATATATACTATATTATTACGAGTAAATTTGATTTGGCGGTTGTGCGGTCAAAATTCGCCTTAAACAACACCTGGCAAATTGCTGTTCGAGCAATGCGCCTGGCTAAAAATCACGAGGAGAGTGGATTGCTCCAAGAAGGTGAATTCGGTTATACAGAATTGTCATCTTTTCATGTAATTATTCATACAGTTTCTTCATCCACATTATTTCTGAGCCATATCATTTCTACCTTCATTTAACACATGTATCAATATCAAATGCACAAGTGATATGATTGAGGGTTTTTGAATCTCTTTTTTATGACTTTCTCTTTCATCATACAACAAAAACACCGACTAAAATTATTGCAAAACATTTTACTCAAAACTGAGATAAAAATTTTATTTTAAAAATATACAAACATGTATAACAAAATGCATGTAAAGTACAAAATTATAAAAAGTATTACGACTCGAAAAATTCTAGCTACAACAAATACAAAATTAATGTAAAGTTATGTTAAAAGTCAATAATCTTTTGCAAATCAGTCAAACGGATTTGGTGCAGTTTTTGAATGCCAGGGCAATTCAGCTGATCCATTTATTGTGTGTTTAATGCTATGTATTCGATCATTATACATGTGACAGTGAAGCAAACCGGAACTCTGTTTCAATGAGAATATGTGGATTTCCAAACTTAGACCCTAATGTTTTTTTTCTTTTCACGCCCTCAAGGCATCAATTTTTCCCTAGCATCTGAATTGTAGCCCAACAGATCTGTCAGTGATGTTCCACCAGGAAATGAGCATAAATGTAGAATAGATATACAGTATTTGTATCTCTTTGACATTCTACTGTGATATATAATTATATTTTATCTTGCCATCAGTTATAGGTACATGGCTAACCCTGTCTCAAATTGCATCTTGTCAAAATTCTAGTAATTATGTACTTT